>CM022303.1:11442542-11629893 GCA_011799875.1 Thinopyrum elongatum | reverse complement strand
GCTGGAAACGTCTAGTATGGCGGTAAGCTGTAAGGCAGAAAGAAAGAGGGAAGAAAGTAGAAGAGTTGAGACATCTCCACGTCAGTAGTAGTAGAAAAGCTATGTGAAATATGTAGAGTAGCTATGAGGTAGCAAATAACATCTAGCATTAATGCTAAAGTCGGTTTGTAATCTATACCTACTAATAATGAGTAAGGGTTTTTACCACCGTAATTTTGTCCGTTTTTGGTCCGTCCACAATCGACCGTCAAGTTTCGTTTCGTACGTCGTCGACGTCAAGTTTCGTTTCGTACGTCGTCGTCCGGTTTCGTATGTGTTCTCCAGCTTCGTAAGTCACATGGGCCAGAATTTAAATTTCTGTTATGGGCCGCTAAAAAATTAGCTCCATGTGCTAAAATTTGGACTCCTTTACATCAAATCCTAAACAACTTATATATGTTCTCGAGTTGAAGAACAAAGAAGCCAAGGAAAAAAATAAAAAGGGCGAGACCTGCCACATATATGTTTCACCAATAGAAAAAACATCTCTAAGGAGGAGGCTCACACATGCATATAAGAGCGATCAAAGAGGAGAGGCGCATGAATCCAGGAAAAGCAGCATTTGCGTGCCCAGCTCGGGAGCAGGAGCCACTAAGGCTGGCTGTGAATCTACTACAGTACCAAACTTGATTCAAAGGTCACAGACCAATCAAAGAGGAGAGAGACGCATGGAATCCAAAAAAAAAGCAGCATGGGATGCCCAGCCTAATAGAAAGGGGTTGCAACTAATAAATCCTAAAGAAGGAGGAGACAGCCGATCTGAAGAAGAAGAAAAAAGGGTACGAGAGTGGACAGTCGGTGGCTGGAGCGACGCGGCCTCGAGCGGGCCGGAGCCAGCTCCTCTGCAGAGGAACCCGTCATGGGATTCCCGGTGGCGCGCGGGTGCGTAGCCGCCCACCATGGCCGGTGGAGCGGGGGAGCGGGGATCCCGGGCGGGGGAGCTGGTGTGGGGGGTGTGTCCCGTCCCTCTGGCGCCCGGGTTGTAGCCCGCGCCATGGTGGTGGGAGCGGGGGATCCCGGTGGGGGGAGCGCCATGGCCAATGGAGGGGGGAACCGGCGGCGTGCGGGGGTGCGGGGGATGCGCGGTGGGGGGATCCCAGCGGTGGTGGAGCTTGGGGGGGGGGGGGGGATCCCGGTGGCGGTGGCGCGTAGCGGCTGCGACGACGTTGTCCTGGGGAGGTCGGGATGTCGAGAGCCTCGCGGGAAGAGAAAATGAGAGATAAGGTTGCGACTGCGATGCATAGCCCATTCTTTCCTCTACTTCTTGCATTAGAGTATGATTAGTTGTGATTATCGGTAGATCCTATTCTGATGCATAGCCTGATGTAGTACCATTGTTGATACCTTACCTGCTATCCTATCATGTTAGTTTAGATATGCTTGAGTCACTTCTGTGGCCTTACAGCCTTGTCCATTTGCCATGCTATACTACGGGCAGTGATCCCTCTGGGCAGTGATCATGGATATACTAATATTGTTACACTATACATGATATGCTAAAGTCGGTCGGCTCGGAGAGCACCCATGAGTATTCACTGTGGCGGAACGACAGGACAGGCAGAGACCATCTAGGAGAGAGGTGGGCCTGGGCCCTAGTCGTGGTTCGCGGTTACTTAACAATAACACGCTACCGAGTTCTGGGTATTTAATCTGAGATTTGCCATTGGCATATACGCATTAAGCGCTACGCGGGATAAGGTTATGGGGCCCTCGGCATCGTCATTCCTCCCGAAAGCTACCCAGATGTTACAGTTCAGAGATGTGGGTTGATTGTTGGGGTGAGCGGATACTGCCTGCTGCTGAGGCAGAGGTGGGCTTGGACCCGGCCAGCCTCGCAACGTGCAGGAGCGCTTCGGGTGAGCGGCCGAACAGCCCTTGCACTTAGGATGTAGACCGGTGTGTTGACCCCTCCGAAGAGTGAGGTAGGACTTCGGCGTGTCGATCATCTGAGGCCGGGCATTACCCAGGAAAGTGTGTCCAGCCAGGAGTAATCGAGCGTGTCGTGCTATGTGGTGCACCCCTGGAGGGAAGTTAAATTATTTGAATAGCCATGTCCACGGTAACAGGACAACTTGGAAATGTATCCCGAACTTTACAACCTAACCAGATACTTGATAAAATACACCAAGATAATAGTGTAGGATGCTCGGTGATCGCTTTCTCGCAGGAGTCGAGGGAGGATCTCTGGGTATGGTATTGTTGTTGCAAGTAAGCCAGTTTGTTACCATTACGCTCAACTCTTTCTTTGCTGCAAGATGATGGTAGTCTGTTACGATGACTTCTCCCCCTTATTCTGGCATTTCTGCAGTTTAGTCCAAAGATATAGCCCCATTTCTTTGATACCGATGCATATGTAGTATAGTTTCTGATGTAAGTCTTGGAGTACTTTGGATGAGTACTCACCATTGCTTTGCTGTTCTTTCCTTCGACCCGGTCGCTGCAACAGATGACGGCACCGCAGATGCAGGTGGTTCCGCTGCCGGGTAGTTCGTGGAGATCGACGACGACGCGTAGTTCGGAGGTCCCAGGCAAGAGGCCTGTGCCTTTTGGTTTAGTGTCATTGTTATGCTCAGCCTTCTTAAGGCACATTGTTAACTTGTCTGTACTCAGATAATATTTGCTTTATGACTGATGTATTATCGGGTCCTCGTGACCCAGGCTTGTAATATAAAGATTTATGTTTAAATTTGTGTCATAGAGTTGTGTTATGATACTACCGTGGAGTCAACGTTCGTGATCGTGCTGCTGCGTGTATGATTAGTGCACGATTATGAATGAGGGCGTCACAACTACGCTCTAGGCGCTCCGTATTTTTAGATGGGGATTTAGATGATCAATTCAAGGTTAATGCATGGCTTGTGATTAGTATATCTCCTTTCTAAAATAGACGATGTTTTGGATTTTGCATATTGCCCCCAATAAACAACTTGATATTAATACTTGTACACGTAGATCCTTTTTTTTGCGGGGAATGTACAAGAAGATCTGAATAGATAATTATAAAAAAGAGAGCATGATATGGTATTGTTTCATCTAACAAATATTAGTGTTTTTTTTTTATTGACCAGTGGTCAAAGATAAAGAAAGAAGTTTGACCGGACGTTAAGGGCGGCAAGTAATTGGAATGGAAGAAGTAGATCTTAGTACAAACACGGCACTTCTTTTTCTCGGTGTTTAAGTTGGCTGCTAGTAGCAATCATCATGGGTTGCTGGTGTGTAACATCATGTGCTAGCGGTTAGCAATCCAGATTACGTGAAATACATAAGATAAGATCGCTAGCACATGATGAACATTCGATCAGGTCAAAGAAATATTGGACGTGTTACATATAGTTAGTTATTTGGCACATGCCGCCATCTATATGTGTAAGTTGCCAATGATTGTGATGACTGATGACCAAGGACAGGCAAGACTGATGACTAAGGACAGGCATTGACGCCGCCCTCGCCATGGGGTGGAGCCAGTTTACCATTCATCCTGGAGACGGACAGTGCGGTGGCGGCGTCAATGCTGTGTACAGCAGAGAAGGATCGGTCTCCTGTTGCCGTCCGCATCCGTCCGCGCAGCCGAAAACGCACTAAACTTTGTTACTTTAATAATCGTGCCAGGCTTAATTCTCACATGCGGACGTTCACGGACTCGCGGACGCCGTCCGCCTGCATGACTAAGTTGCAATCCGCCGGGAACGTAATGGTGCAAGTCATATGCTCGCTCAAATAAACTGCTGTCTGGCTCACCTCTGGGCCTGATGAAGTTGGTCAGTTTTGTGGCTACCGAGTGTAATGAACCATCTTGATCAATGAAAGATTTTTTCACCCGCAAAAAAAAAAAAAAAAAAAAAAAAAAAGACAGGCAAGACGTGACAATTTGCGGGTCCACAAGTCTCGGCATTGACTTTTCACGCTATATGGAGTTTCTTTTTCGATTTTGCAAAAAAAGAGAGCAGTTTTAGGTATTTTTGGATCATCTCAGAAAAAGCAAAACCGGTCCTCCTAAATTTCCATCTCGCATTTCCTCCCACAATTACACTACCTCCATCAAATCATCCCCTCTCTGTATGTATTAGTAGTAGTAGCAGATGTCGCTCTCCATGAGATACTAAATATCTACTCCATTACATTGCACTCAGCGTTTGAAATCCTGATTCGTTCGCTCTACGGGATAACGCCTGCACTCTGGCTTGCGAACGGTCCGCATCACAGCGCCACCCAGTGGGCAAACCACACGCGACTTTTGCGGTCTCCTCCTTTAATAGTACCGACCCGGACATAAATTTCGGATGAAGTATATCACGCGATGTGCACGTATACGTCAAACTGATGTGCATGTCATTGAATTCGTGACAAATCACATATACTAGGACAATGCCGTGCGTTGCTATGGGCGGAGACAAAAAAAATGCCTCAAGCACGGTACAACAAGCACTAAAGTTTCTCTCCCGCATCCCACCTTTTCATCGACCCCTGTGATTCCCAAGCGGAGAAAAAATGACTACAAGGTTTTGAAATTTGGATGTGCCATGAGATAATAGTAGTAAATTGTTGTTCATCATAATCTGACATCATCCTTGCTACAAGAAATCATTTCTAGATGTGGGTGGACCACATGGGAGCTCAGCAGCACTTGGCGAAGAGGAGGACTTGGCGTGGGTGGACGATGCCGGCAGGGGCGGAGCTTGCCGATGGGAGGACATCGGTGTACGGCAGAACCCTTGCTGGAGGATGGCGGACGGTGGCGGCGCCGAGATGGCTCAGAATGGTTGTGGAGACAGGGGCGCAGCAGAGCGTGGAGCGGGGCGCTAACAACACACGATGCGGCTGCGCCGGCAAGTCTGAGACGGTCGCTAGGGTTAGCCGCAGGGCGCGCGCAGGGCCGGAACAACGAGGAGGCGCTGGGGCATCGACGTTAGAGACCGAGGCGGAGCAACGCCGGTGGAGAACTCAGCGGGAGATGACCGACGTTGGCTGAATCGGAGGCGCAGGTGGTGGCGGCGATTTGGAGCATAGAGAGCTTCTGGAGATGACGGCGCCCGAGGGTGTCCTGGTGTAGGACCTAACGGCGTGATGGCGGCGGCCGCTGAGAGGTTGAGGATAGACGGAGAGGGAGGAGGCGGCGGCCATCTACGGCTACGCCGCCATTACGGTGAGACGGGCGGTCGCCAGCATGGGAGAGTGAGTGAAAGAGAGGGGCTGATCTTTTTCATTAAGGGAGATAAAAAACAACTGAATTAATTAAAAACATAAACATGATGTGGCTTTTTGGAAAGATATGGGTGGGAACGATGGTTGCTTCGATCGGTGGTGGGTTGCCCTTTAATCGTGGGACATACCAAATCGTGGACGACGTACCATCGTGGGGGGAGGTGGGTGACCGATCATCATTCAGCCTAATTTTTTTTTAAATAATACAATTTTTAATTAAATTTCAAAAATATTACGCTAGATGAAAATTTTTCAAAAGTAATACACCGTCGGGCGCTGCAGGCCGATCGGCCCACAGCAGGCCGACTGGGCCCACCACAGGCCGACAGCAGGCGGCCAGGCCAGCCCGCTCGCGGCTGCCGGCGGGGCGGGACCCTGTCGGCCCGCTGCAGGCCGATCGGCCAGCTGCCGGCCGACAGGTGCTCCAGCGCTAGCTACAGCTCTTTTCTTTCTCCTCTTTCTCCGTTCCCGCCATTTAATTTTTCACATTTTTTCTTTGCCGCCAATATTATTTTGCGCCTTTTTTTTGCTGCCAAAAATTCTTCCCGCCATTTTATTTTTCACGTTTTTCTTTGCCATAAATAAATTTTCGCGCCTTTTTTGCCGCCAATATTGTTCCCGTCATTTAATTTTCCACATTTTTTCTTGCCGCCTATATTATTTCGCGCCTTTTTTTTTCTGCCAAAATTCTTCCCGCCATTATTTGTTCTCGCTCTTTTCGTTGCCGCCAATATTGTTTCCGCCTTTTTCTTTTCCCGCCATTTTCGTTGCCGCCAATATTCTTCTCGCCTTTTCTTTCCCGCCTTTTCGTTGCGCGCAATATTGTTCCCGCCTTTTCTTTCCCGCCATCTTCTTTCCCGCCATCTTCTCTTCTCAACCTATAAAACCCCCTCCACACTAAGGAGGGTAAGCAGGCCAGCTAAACCTCGTCAAGATGTCTGGTTATCCTTTCGATCGTAGTTCTTTCACCCTAGTATGTCCGAATGTCTTCTTAGGTTAGCCTTTGATTTCAAGATAGACAATAGGATAGTTCCATGGGAAGAACTCCTCAGTAGTGACACCTTACTAAATGAGTTGGCTCACACATTAAGTAGGTGCGGGTGGCCTGCAAGGACTTTTGAGGAGATACGAAAAGAACTTCTGAGGTTGCAAGGAAGGTGGAAGAAGCAACAACATGAGTGAAGTATTCCTAAATGTTGCAGCAGAACATACTTATTTATGGACCCACGACAGCGAGGATGAAGACGATATTTTCATGCCGAGCACCAAGGGCAAGAGTACCGCATCGTCGAAGGCCAAGAGTGCCACATCGTCGAAGGCCAAGACCGCCGCATCGTTGAAGGCCAAGAGTGCCGCATCGTCGAAGGGCAAGAGTGCTGCATCGACGGAGGATGACGATGATGCCATCATGTAGTTTGTAAGTTGTATTTTTTATTCAGATGTACTTGTATCTTAATTGAGGAGCATTATGTTGTATCTTGCTTGTTCCCGCCATATTTTCCCGCTCTCTACTCCCGCCATATTTTCCCGCTTCGGTAGTTCCCGCCATATTTTCCCGCTTCGGTAGTTCCCGCCATATTTTCCCGCTTCGGTAGTTCCCGCCATATGTTCCCGCCACAATTTTCCCGCTTTCTTAGTTCCGCCATTTTTTCCCGCTATCAAGTTCCCGCCATATATTTCTCGCTCTCTACTTCCCGGCAGTGTCTCCCTCCCACCTTCTTTGTGCTCTCAACATAAAAACACCCCTCGACAGTAACGGGGATAAGCAGTCTAGTGTAGTCTCGTTTCACCGTTGGATCGAAGGCATTTCCAACGAGAAGGTAAATCAAATCCACCCCCCCCCAATTATTTGGTTGGTTAATGTATCATAGTTATTTGCAAACCCTAGTTTTCTTTGTCCTAGTGGTTATGCTCAAGGGGTAAGTTAGGTGCTCAGTGGGATTTGAGTGGGATTTGTGTGTTGCAGATGGCTAAGGGTACTCAGTGGGTGCTTAGCCCTATTGTTCATGTCCAAGGCTTTCCTCAAAGTGTTGTGCAAGTTAGTGAAGTGGACATCACTTTTGATTGGTTAAAGACTAAATTCATGTTGAAGCAAGGGTTGAAGGAAGACGATTTTATGTACTACATCAGCAGCTTGCACTCAGATGGCCCTGGGGAAAGAAAATTCATTGAAATAACTGATGATGATACAATTCATGAAATGCTCAAAGAATGAGAATGGAAAAGGGTTGTTGACTTGCATTGCTACAGGAAACCGAGTTATATGTGATGTTTATGTCGTTTGAAACGTGTGGGTCTCTGGCCTCCAACGGTCCACTAAGCAGCTCAACAAGGAGGAGTCGATGGCGAGGCGTTTGCAGCCTGGGATAGACTCAACCAGACGCGCGAAAGGTAAAAGGCCGGCCCATTTCAACCTTCATGATAGAATATTTCAGTTAGTGTCTCCCATTAATATTCATGTCAGTGTACAAATTAATAAAGCACGTACCGCTGAACCCATCCTAGGTGTATCCTCCAGTTCTCCAGAGGAGTGCGAGTGACCAGAGGCTTGAGCTTTCGCTCATACCATATCGCAGCACGATGACCCCTATCAATTTCCCCATTCAGCAACCACATTCCCGCCATTCCTGCACATACCAATTTCAAACATAGTTGCCACACTTATTACAAATTCATAACATAGTGCGACACTTAATACAAATTTCAAACATAGTTGCCACACTTAATACAAATTCAGAACATAGTGCCACACTTAATACAAATTCAGAACATAGTGCCACACTTAATACAAATTCAGAACATGGTGCCACACTAATACAAATTTATAACATAGTACTGCTAGCTTAGCTTCTTCCTCTCCCTCTTACTCCTCTACCTCCTCTACCTCCTCTTCGTCCCCGGTTGCCTCGTCCACAACCAGTACCACTGCCAGTGACGAAAGTGGGACAATTAGTGTCTCTATGGCCAAATTCATTGCATAGAATGCATTGCCTAGTCGGACCTCCTGCTTCAGATTCATCCATATCATTCCGGATGGGCTGACACTGCCGTCTACCTCTACTTGTATGCATATGCTCTGGATTTGGAATGTAACGCCTTTCAGCGGGGTTGACATTATTGAAGTTACCCATTGATCGAAAACCCATCAGCTCACCTGTCCAGGTATTGAGGACAGACTCTTTCAGAAAAAATGGAGACACAAACGATATTGCGTCCATTCCAAGCTGCCCGCAAGCAGCAAGTACATGTGAGCAAGGTAGGTGAAACAATTTCGGTTTGTTGCATGTGCACTCACAAGTTGGCCAGGCTTCATTTCCAATTTTCACCTCATGCGTCCTCAACTCATTTGCACATCCGAATTTGTTGTTGACTAAGCCGACCTCAAACCTTCTCTCTTGATTACCGATGCCGACTACAGTGTGTGACCTAGCTTTTTGCATCTTGTTGTCCATGTACTTCGTCACTCTTTCACAGTAACGTGTATTCGGGTTGTTCAACATATGCTGCTCTGCTTTTTGACGTCTATCTCTGAAATACTTCACGGTGCCATAGAAAATACTCTCAACGATGGCTGTAAGTGGCAAAGCCCGGTTTCCTCTGAGGACAAAGTTGTATGTTTCCGCGAGGTTGGTTGTCATGACACCGTACCTTGCTCCATGTGTGTCATGTAGCAAAGACCACCTCTCCAGAGGCTCATGCTCAATCCACTGCTCGAAGGTTTTAATCGACCTTCCGAGCCTTCTCCTAGTACCAGGTGGGTCAAAGCCTGGCAGGTCACATAACCCAACAGGCTTCTCCTCCACGGCCGCTGATCCTGTTCCCAACTGTGCAGCTACTGCTTCAACATGTGCCCTCACCGCTGCATCTCTTGCAGCTTTCCTGTCCCTAACGTGTCTCTGCGTGCACACATTAAGTCTGCCATGTATCAAATTGTACTTCCATGACTGGTTCTGCTTGCAGAGTTTTTTGAACAAATTCATCAGGCTCTTATTTCTGAACTGCGAGAAGAAATTAGCCCCCAGATGGCGCATGCACCAACGGCTCTGCAAGTCCTGCCATGGAGTTTGTTCCTCAGGGCCTGGGTTTGTTAGTGTCCTTATCGCACTGAGTATACCTACATGCCTGTCATGAGGGATGCACACATTGGGCTTCTCCTTCACAACTGATATTTTCAACTGCCTGAAGAACCATGTCCAACTTTCAATGTTCTCACTCTCCACAAAAGCAAATGCGAGTGGGACAACTTGATTTTGGTCGTCTTGACCTATGGCTGTTAGGATCTGACCCTTGTACTTGCCAGTGAGAAAAGTACCATCTATACATATCACCGGTCGGCAATGCCTGAAAGCTTCGATGCATACACCGAAAGAGAAGAAGAGACGATGCAGCACCCTCACAGTTGGGAATTCTGGCATGAAGAGGTCTTGGATATCGATATAGGTGCCTGGATTCCGCTGCTGCAGTGTGTTGAGGAGCTGGACAACAGAGTCATATGCATCAAAATAAGAACCAAATCTCCTCTCAAGCGCCGCATGCTTAGCCCTCCAAGCCTTGCCATAAGAAATTCTGTACTTCAACCTGGCGAAGACTTTTGTCTGGATTGCCTTCACTTCCATAGCTTTGCCCTCCACTATCTCATCGTAAAACAACCGAGCAATAAGCGTCGATGAAAGGTTGTCATGATCTTGAGGGATGCAGGGAATAAGACAAGTGTGATTCACTAAGTCACTGATCACCCAACTTGTGCCATACTTAGGGAGATAGCCGTGCACCCTGGCGGGACAATCTGTGTTCTTGCATACCATTGTCAGGTATTTCTGACTTGACACCTGAGCTGTGAAAACCCTTTGCGTGGACATTGCCCAATTTATTATTGCATCCTTAAGAGCTTCCTTGTTGGGATACATAGCACCCGTCGCAATATTGTTCTGGTGATATTGCCAGGCAGAATCATGTCCATCGTTCACCATCATTGCAGATGAGAAATCATGATTCCATGATGCAGGATTCGGGACCTCCTCTGCATTTTCATCTTCATCCGACTCGTCAGAATCATCGGCATGACCCCTATCAACATCGGTGTCTTCTTCTTCCATCAGGTCCTGCATGTGCCCATCTACCTCGTCAGCGTCCACCTCGCCACTGTAATCACCATCGGCATTTCCTCCTTCTACCTGACTACTCTGCCCTGGTTCATAACCATCATCTCCAGCATTTGACATAGATAACTGCCTCCCTCCACTGCTCTGCCCAGGATCGTAGCCACCCTCGCCTTCATGTGCAGTGACCTCCTTCACGACGGGAAGCACTAAGGCAATAGGATTGCATCCCCTGCGTTCGCAACCTTGTAACCACCGCACCCACTCGGAGTTTCGCTCTATTGGCCTCAAATAAAAGTAAATTATTGAACTTGACCGTGTCCACAATGCATGAACACCGAAAGTGTGTGTTTCTGTATCAAGCCCTAAACTTCCTGTAATCCATTCTTTCAACTGACTGACTGACCATGTTTGAGATGCGCTCATTGGCACCTCTATGTGAGTAAATTCACTCAGATAAGCTCCCATGTCAGTTGTTTGGATAGTACCAGGACCGTAGTAAAATTTGAACGTCACTACATCAGACATCTCGGCTCACCTAATTTTTTTCCAACAATGACAGATAAGTATTAAGCAACAACTTTAAATATCCGCACTACTAAATATTTGACATGTATATATATTACGGAATATTAACGGAGCAACTAAAAAAATTCACACACCTACAAATATATTACAAATATTTGCCGGAGCAACTCCAACTACTGACACACCTAAATATTTGACATCCACATATAGTATGGAATATTACCGGAGCAACTTCAAATATTCACACAACTAAATAGTTGACATCTAAATATATTTACGGATACTGCCGGAGCAAATAACTATAATCGCACACCTAATTTTTTTTCAACAATGACAGACAAGTATTAAGCAACAACTTTAAATATCCGCACTACTAAATATTTGACATGTATATATATTACGGAATATTAACGGAGCAACTAAAAAAATTCACACACCTACAAATATATTACAAATATTTGCCGGAACAACTACAAATATTGACAGATTTAAATATTTGACAACTACATATATTACGGATATTACCGGAGCAACTCCAAATACTGACACACCTAAATATTTGACATCCACATATAGTACGGATACTACCGGAGCAAATAACAATAATCGAACACATAATTTATTTCACATCGAAACATATTACCGGAGCAACTACGAAAAATAAAATATGTGTTGAAATATACCCTTGAAGCGTGCGAGCGAACGACGAACGGCGACCTTCAATCACCGGAACCGGAGCCGGAAACTCCACCAAACTACCGGAGCTTCACCTCCACCACCTCCACCACACTGCCCCAGCTTCACCACCACCACCTCCACCTCCACCGCCGTCACAACCTCCACCAATGTGCTAAAAAAATGCTCCAACAAAATGCTCACCACGACCACCACGAGCTACCCCATCAGTAGATCGAGGTCTCCCTTGGCTCCCCTAACTACGTAGAACCCATTCACGGTGCTCAATCCGCAAAAAACCGCCTCATTTTGGTGTAGAAATTGGAGGCATTTCTTGTAAGAAAGAGGAGAAAGAAAGAACAGAGAGGAGGAAGGAGAAAGGAGGAAGGAGAAAGGAGGAACGAGGAAGGAGAAAGGAGGAAGGAGCCAGCCGCCGTGGGACCCGCACCCTGTCGGCCGGCAGATGGCCGATCGGCCTGCAGCGGGCCGACAGGGTCCGGCCCGTGCCGACAGCCGCTAGCGGGCTGGCCTGGCCGCCTGCTCTCGGCCTGTGGTGGGCCCAGTCGGCCTGCTGTGGGCCGATCGGCCTGCAGCGGCCCGACGGTGTATTATTTTTGAAAAAAATTCATCTAGGGTAATATTTTTGAAATTTAATAAAAAAATGTATTATTTAAAAAACATTAGCCATCATTCACCAGCTCCCCTTTAATAGTAGAGATACATGGTGGGTGTCATAATCAAATTACTGGCCAGTTAATCAAAGCTCTTGACCAGTCCATTGCAATAAAAAAAGAAGAAGAGAGAGCGCTTGGCCAGTCAAAACCTATTTCGAGCAGAGCACGTGTATCTACAACAGATTAAGCAGATATACTTGTACTCCCACTACACGTACGATAGGCTCGCACACTATCTAGCTATAGGTCCACTTCACGCGTCAAACATCCACAGCAACCTCCACTAAATGGCTCTCGTGTAGTCCACTCTATGGAGTACAGTGCCAACAAATACGACCACGCGTCAAATCGATCTCTCCGGTGCGCTGCTCATGATCTGGAATGATGAAGGGCCAGGACAAACGATCGATCTCGTCCATATCCCACCTTACGCCATCCCGGCAATGGAAAAAGGATCAGCAACGACTCATTCATCCGCACATACGTACTATTGGTCAAAACTCAATCATCGATCTGCGCCAATCCGAGCTAGCGGTGTGGTCGCCGAGCTGAGTGCTAGTAGTTTGATGCCATTCCATGTAAACAACCTTTTGATACGTTGGTACGTTGCTTTGATCCCCCCACTGGTCTGGCATGGAAAGCAGCAATAAACTTTGTTTTCAATGCTGAATTAGAACCAATCCATACGGCTCCTTTCCTGAGAATAAGGCCTTCTTGAAGGATAAAGTCGTGTTCGTCAGGACTGGTTCTTGCTAGCTGATGTAGTTTATCTTGAGCTGCGGGGCCAATTGCACAGAAATTCAAGACCTCCTAGACCCAAGCTGTCTTAACTGCTGAAACCGTTTGCATAGCCATCAAATGAGCCACTCATGACAGGGAGTCCGCGGCCCAATTTTGTGAGCCTTTTCAGTATACTATTTCGAAATGTAATCCCATAAGCTTCGTCATGGCTTTGCATTGCATCGGGAAATCCAATTGCTGAGCATCTAAATAAGTGAGACTATGAAGGTCTATGCGTATAAAGAATTCTGCATGTTGCAAATACAAGCGCCTTCAGTCCACAACCATGATCAAAGCAAGAAACTCCTCATATACTGACAGATGTTGATTCTTCACACCCAAAGTTTTCCTGAGAAATGCAGTAGGATGTCCTTGTTGCAATACTACTACTCCTATCCCAGTATCACAAGCGTCAGTTTCCACTTCAAATTGCTTGTTAACATCAGGAAGTGCCAGGATAGGGGTATGAGTCATTGCTTGTTTGAAATTTTGAAATGCAGCTTCAGCCTCTTTTGACCACTCAAAAGCCATTTTCTTTAGCAGGTTTGTCAAAGGTTTTGCAATTAGTCCATAATGCTTGACAAATTTATGATAGTAGCCAGTGAGGCCCAAAAAAAACCTCAGTTCAGTTAGTGACGTTGGAGATGGCCAAGCTGACATAGCTGCAGTTTTCTTGGGATCAGTGGATTACCCTTAGATGTGGCTGGAGAACTGAATTGACCACACGTTGGAAAGTAGCCGGTGCATCCGAAAAAGGGTTTCCCCCCGCTTTGTATTACAAAGCAACCATCACCGATACAGCCAACGATAGGTGCTGGGGGCGGAAGCAGCACAGTCACGCCCAAAAGAAACGAAAGAGAAAACAAAAGAGAAACAAATGCGAACAGCAACGGATCAACGAAAACGATGAAGACCCACAACCGCTGCGCCCACCGGAGAATTCCACCACACTCCAAGCACAACGGACCGCCGCATACCAAGCAGCACCTTCACGAAGGATCGCGACGCCGACAACGCTGCTGCCCGGACAAGTCCTAGGGTTTCCCCCAGTACGCAGAGGGGTACGGGGGAAGGGGTAAACCCGATGCCCTTCAGAAAGGCACGGCGGCGCCCACAGGCGTCACCGCGTCGGTGCCGGACAAGCCGACAAGGATTTCACCCGACCACCAACCACCCATGACCCCAGACGATCCATCGCGCGCCACCAAACGAGTGGGAACAGAGTAGGCAACCGCGAACGAGGAGCGGCAGCAACAGCAGCCACGCGGGAGAGGACAACCTCCACCGCCCGTGGCTGGAACCGGCCGGACGTAGCAACAAGGGCAAACCAGGCACCCGCGACCATAAATCGACCGGGGGAAAGGGGAGGCGGAGAAGTGGCCCATGGCCACAACCGGCGCCAGTGCCGGCTCCAGCTCCCCCCCGAAACCATGTTTCGCCCCCGCGTCGAAGGCCCAGATAGGCCCGGTCGAGCCCGAAACGGGCTCGTGAAGCCCCCGTCACCACGCTGCAGTACACGAGCCGCCGTCGCCGCCACCCCCGCATGAGTCGCCCCGCCGTCCGCCGGAGACGCCGCAGAGAAGCCCTGGCCAGGCTCGCCCAGACCCAGATGGGGCCCAAAAGGGCCCATATCTGGGCCAGGAGGGCACCGCCACCAGCCACCATGACGCCTCGCCGCCAAGTAGCCATGCCGCCGCCACCTCGCCACCCGGCACCGCGCCACCCAAGGAGCCACGCCGCCGCCGGATCCACTGCCGCCGAAGCGCACCGCCGCCAGCCGCCAGCCGCCCGAGCCGTGGCGCTGCGCGGGGGGAAAGGACGGGGCCGCCACCGCCGGCAACACACGCGCAAGGCCCGGTGGCCCAGGCCGGCGAAGGCAGGAGGGGGAGAAGGGGAGGGGAGGCGCTGGGAAGGGCGGGATGGGAGCCCCCGGTCGCCTCGCTCGGGGAGGCGACGCGGGGGCCGAGGTCGGTGTGTCTCTTGTAGCCGGTGCATTAGGTAATCCAAAGGGCATAACTCTGAATTGATTATAGCCTTGATGTGTTTTAAATGCGGTTTTGCATTCATCTTCAGGGCGCATTCTAATTTGATGATAGCCTACCCTCAAATCCAGTTTGGAAAAATACTTTGTGCCTCCCAATTATTCATCCAACAGTTCATCAATTACTGACATATTAATTTTTACTGTAATGTCATTAAGTCTACGGCAATCCACACAAAATCTCGATGAACCATCTTTATTCTGCACAAGCAATACTAGAGGGGCAAAATGACTCATGCTTCTTGTGATCACACCCAAAGCTGGCATTCGGAAACTTGTCGCTCTATTTCAGTCTTATGCAAAGGAGAATAAAGATATGGTCTTACATTGACTAGAACATAATCAGGTGTAAGAGTGATAGCATGATCATACTCTCGCATTGGGGACAAACCTTGAGGCTCTATAAACACATCCTCATATTCTTTTCACAGAATTTCAATTCCCGGAGGTACTGCTTCAGAATCACCAGAAGAAGTGTCATGAACCACCGCCATATCTCTAACCTCATTGCCAGCATGCCACTTAGCAAGGTGTTCTGCTGAGATTGCAGCAATACCTTGAGAGTCCGCAGATTGAACACCCTGTAATTTGATCTCTTTGCCCAAATAATTGAATGAGACCCATCTGTCTTTCCAATGACAAATCATAGGATTAAAATGAATGAGCTAGTCCATGCCGACAATGACATCATAGCCCCTAAATCAACAACTCGCATGTCTATGTAAAAGGTGTTGCCCTATTTTAGGATCGATTGTTTGAGGACTAGAGTTTGTGTGTGTGTGTGTGTGGGGGGGGGGGGGGGGGGGGGGGGGGGGGGGGGGGGGGGGGGGGGGGGGGGGTGGAGGGGGTGGAGGGTGGAATAGTCGTAAGAAAAATCTGCTGCAAATTTTACAAATTGGCAGTTTTAAGCAACAACTTTTAATTGGTCCTGAGAAACACTTAGCAAGCAAGCTACAAAAAGTATGGCAGCGGAAAAAGAAACTTGCAAATAAGTAGGAGTTTGAGTTTAGAAATTGCAAACACAAAGGGCTCGACGATGTTTTTCCCATGGTTCGGATAGTTGACGCTATCCTACTCCACGTTGATGGAGGCTTCGAACAAAATGGTTCTAGGATCACAAGGATCCCAATTGCGTCGCCCATAGAGTGGAACGTATCTATAATATTTTTAGTGTTCATGCCGTATTACTATCATTTATGCAAAGTTTTGAAGTTTATTTGGACTAACATATTAATAAGTGCCCAAAGCCAGTTCTTGTTTGTCAGTGTTTATGTTTTAAGAGAAAACAAGTATTTTGGAGTTACGAAAAAAATTCAAAAAAAATATGATGATTATTTTTGGACCAGAAGAGACAGAAGGGGCCAAACCCCAGGGCAAGAGGAGCCCCAGGGGTCCCATACGCCCTGGCCAGGTGCCTGGAATATTAGACGCCTGGGGGGGATGTTTGGGCCAGCCACGTTTGGGCCCGCTAGGGCCTCCTGGCTGGACTCCGGTGTCTTCTGTCTTATAAATACCCTAAAACCCTAAAAAATAATTATCTCACAGTTTTTGCAGCCGCCACTTCGTGATCCGAGGCGATCACATCTACAGAAGCCTTTCTGGTACTCTGTCGGTGGGGGAATCATCGCTGTCTTCATAGCAGGGACGAGATGCTCAAATCATCCCAAGGAAATGTTAATTAGGGTTTAATATATGTTATTAATTAGGGTTAGTGCATATGATATATGTGATTAGTTTGATAATCATGCTCGCTAATTTATTTGACTGATTATTTGTTAATAGATGCATGAGCTATCAATAAACTGGAAATATAATCAACCATGAATATCTTGGTTGAGACGGTGTCTGTATGCGACTGACCGCGTCACTGACCGCGTCATGCACTGAGCCCAGCTTAGCTCCACACCCATAGTGCTAGATGATGCTCTAGCGCGTGTGCATATTGTGCCCACGCCCCGCACGCTTAGGCTTTTGTTGTACCACTACCATTATAACATGGCATGTACTTGTACTTATACCTGACCTCGGCATGGTAATACAATCACAGAGCGTTCTATATTTCTTCTTGGCATCAGAGCAAGTTCTATCCTGTGTCCTCTCCATGCCTGACGCCGACGCTCCGGTCACCTCGAGGACCGCTGCACAGTTGCCCGTCACGGGCGCGCCGCTAGCCGCCACTCCTCTCTCCGATGGACATCATCTCCCCGTGTCCAGCGCTCCACCAGCCACTGCGCCTTCTTTGCTGTCCGTGCTCCCTTTGGACTCGTGACCTCCCATCACTGTCGCCGCCTCCTCTTCCTCTGGCCTTCCCTCGATGCACCATCTTCACGTTAGCCACTTCAACGGTTTCAAGCTGGACCTCGCTGCCAACAACTTCTCTAAGTGGCGGCAAATCATGAGGTGCGTGCTCTTCATGTACGAAGCTGAAGGCCACATCGATCAGTTCTCATAGCCACTGGAGCAAGACGCAGCCTGGAGACATGCCGACGTCACCATACTCCTTCGGATCTATAGAACCATCTCTGACAACCTCTAAGACGTCATCAAGTCGCTGGAGAACATCACCTACCTACCATGCCTGGAGCCAGCTGAACTCCTTCCAGGACAACCAACCGGGCCATGCCATTCACATTGGCGCGGAGTTTTGGAACACCACTCAGGGTGATCTGCGCATCAGGGAGTACTGCCGCCGGCTGAAAGCCTTGGCAGATGCTCTGGCCGATGTGGACAAGCCTGTCACTGATAGGACGCTGACTCTGCAAATGATTCGCAGCCTCAGATGTTGTTTCCAAGTGATGGTCACCATGCTCCCAATGCAGGTCATGTTTCCAACCTTCATCCGGGCACGGTTCCGCATGCTCTAGGAAGAGATCGCGTTGGATGCTCGTATCGGTCAGAGGGATTTTCCGCGCTTGTCATTGGCATTGGCAGTAGTTGTCTCTCCCTCGGTAACACCGAAAGAAATAATGCCGATGGTGGGAGGGCCCAGCGGCGACCATGGAGCCCATGGTGCGTACGGTGACTGTAGCAAGGGGCCCGCTGATCGTGGTGATGGCGGAGGCGGCTTCAATGATCATGGCCCGTGGTCCAGACCATGGTGTGGAGGACGCTTCCAGCTGCACCAGCAGCAGCAGGGGCTAGATCCCCTGGATGGGTTACTTTGCACTGTAGGGGGTGCCCTCCCCCCCCACCCCCCGCAAGGTCACACTCCGTGGAACCCTCTGAACGCCGCCGGCGTCCTTGGTCCACGCCTCGGCGCACCCACTCAGGCCTGCCTCTTCCTGTACTTGGGTTCCCCCACTTCACCGTACGCGCCTCCACAGCACATGCCGTCTTCGCCGTCATGGGATCAAGCCAACATACGTGCTTCGTTGGTCACAGCGGATGGTTTCTTCGACTCACAAAGCTTCGCTGTGATGGTGTGACAAGAACTCTTCGGCAAGCGGGTCTTGGCTCCTCTTCCGCCGGCGGCCGCTTCGGTGGTGAAGGAGCTCGAGGACGGCGGCAGGTGAAGGTTTAGTTCGGCGATTGACCCTATGGACCTGCTTGTAATTTCTTTTTTGTGTGGTGTTTTTTGCTATTGTGCTAGAACGGTTGTTTCCTCCAGTGTGTGCTCTACGTCTGCTGTAAACTGGCTTATTGAACGAATGGCATCGTGGCAACCTTTCAAAAAAGAAACATCATGGTACGTACTTCATATATGACCAGCACCTGCTTAATTTATGATACTCACATGTGAAATTTCATGATAATTTCCTAGAGGGAACATCGCCTTACCGAATTAGTATTGTAACTAATTAAAGTTGTGCCAATTAATTGATGAGTTCGGACCTTGACACTTATTTCAAACTAGTTGACTGCCCTATTCCAACAAACACCACACACCACTTTAGCTGCTCTTTTCCGTTGAACTTGTCGTCCATCACCTTCTCTGTCCATACATCATTCATCATCTCAATCTACTGCCCCTTGACTCTACATGTGGCTTCTATGTCATCGTTTTGTTGTCTCACTCTACTACGTACGTCGTGCAAAGTGGAACACCATCAACAAATGGTGAGATATAAGGCACCACACCTTCGTAAAAAAAAAAGGTGCATATGAACATTGAAACATTCTTTCCACCATATGTTCATTCACAAAATGATTATGAATAATGCTATGTTTGTCTCCAGCCTCCACACGGGCTCTGCTTCCATCTCCACCTAAGATGAGACTCCATCACTTTACCTCACTAAGACTTGTTTTACGATGGACCTCAAATATACATATAAATCACACAACAAGGTTGCATCGTTGTCATCCCATCTCCTCTTCCACAAGCCCTTCCACTTCGATTCCATCGAAAACAACTAAATGAGAAACTCTTTGGTCATTGCGTCACCGGTCTGCTATGTTGTCACCCTGCTCCAAACCCACTTTGATTCTACAGAAAACAGCTAAATGAGAACCAAGAAAGAATGAGGTATAGAAAAAACATGTCAATTATTATCCAGCAACTAACCAAATGGCTTTGAAATCTGTTGAGAAATAGTTGAAGCCACAATCTGTTTTAACCATTGTCAAAGGGATTTGATGAACTTCAATGAAAATTTCACGAGCACCCTCAATTTCCTCGACCAAACCATGCTTACTCAATATATAGCTCCAAAATTTGTGGAATATAATGATTATAAAAGCTATACCGCTGAAAGGTGAGTGATTAGCTATGTTTCTTACTGTTTCAAAGCATCAATCAATAACCTTTTTGGTTGCTTCCAGGGAAGAGACATACAACATGATATAAGCATTCTATGGCAAGTGACTGAACAGAAGGATATTCAAATGGTTTGATCAGAATGGTTTTAGATGAACTAACACATAAAGAAAAACATGGTGTTGCTAAAAATGACTTTGACAAACATAATGAGATTTCAGAAGTCTTGTAAATATCTCGACAAATATTGGTTGGTAAAATCTAAAGAAATCAAGATTTCAAATTTCTCAAGAAAAAAGATGCTCACCACTAAATAACTAAAGCTAAATTGTAAAATGTTGGCTGCAAATGTAGATATTTTATATTTTGGACTTCATATGACAATAAGAAAATAGGCCAGGATGAATCAACTCATATAATTTGACATAATAATCTTTATTATGGTTCAAAGGAGAGAGAGAGAAAATACAAAGTTGTAAGCAAAAATTGCTAGTCAACAACCATTGCACAGATTTCAGTTTTATAAAGTACAAAGCTAGAAACAAATGTGTGTATGTTCATCTAATATCCAATCGACCTAAAAGTCCCAGGTTGCTACTACATTCTGTTCATACTTTACTCAGCAATTTTTCAGAATTGTAAGTCAAATCCGAGTAGAAAGTAAGACTACTTTTTCATCAAGATTTACATATAAGAGCTTGTAAACATTATCATATCTCTTTCCAAGTGGCACGATACTTCTCCTCCCTTCCCTGCAGTGTATATATTGCTTAGAAGAGAATGAGAAGACCATGATCTTCTCAGGATCTACAAATAAGAAGATCAATTTACCTGTAACCGAACTACAGCTTGTTGAGCCCTATCTTTAAATTCTGCATCATCATCAAATCTTTGTTTGGATGCTTTATACAAAACCTGGAGGAAATAACCAAATTGAAACATGATCATTTATTTACTGAATCAGAAACTTTCATACATGCAAAATAAGCACTTCTTTCGACCTTGGCAAGGTAAGGACATAGATCAGTGGGGTGCATATATGTGATCCTGATAGTGCTGATTGTATGGCATACCTCTGGTGGAGCACTGGCGATCTGCTTTCGGGCCAAGTCGGTAGAACATCAATATTGTACGACAGCAAGGGATTTGTCTCTGCTCCCTCTCTCACTGTTCCTTCCTTCAGTGTCACATGTTGGAACTTGGAACTATCTTGGCAGTCCTCTAATGGCATTCAGACAATCATTCGCTCACGCGCTTCCAACCGGTTCTTTGGTTGTAATCCTCAAACATACATTCGTTGGCTGTAACATATTTATAAGGCAAGAAATGTAAGCACTGTTAGAATTCAAAAAATAAACAGATAACAGGTGCAAGCGAGGTTGTATTTATTGGATTTCCAGTAAAGCTACATTAACATATGAAAATATGAATGAAATAATATAAAAGGAAAGTAACATAGCTTATCATTGGTGGTCTAAAAGAAAGAGCAAGTATATGACAGCAATGCCTCTGCCTTTATGAATTGAATAAGCAGATTGAATTAGATAGCTACAAAGTAACAAACTAAAAGACAACACACGAAGTTTCAATAAAATTGACAAGTTATCTGATAGTATTGCTCCTATCAGAAACTTCATGCATACATTGCTGTATAGGTTGTGAAAATATTGATTCTTTCATGGACTCATAACACATATAACATAGCATGTTCACATGTTTATGCACATGAAGAAAACCACATACAATTGTGTAAGTTAAGAGAATGTGGGACTGAATCCTTCATCGTATTACTGGATAAGCCCCTGTAGGAAAAAAAATAGAAATATTATACAAATGGAAAACAATCTATAGATTATTTTTCATGGACCTGCATAATGCAGATGCTTAGGGCCTAGAATTTGACACTGAACCAAAGCCAGCAGATAAACGGAGGAGGAAGCTTCAATGTTTCAGCCGGCGTCCAGCGCGCATCAGTGGCCCCGAATGCACCAAGTAATATGAGATTGGTTGTGTCCAATGAGAAGCCGGTATGTAGGTGTCTAGTGGCATATATACAAAGATGAACAGAGGAGTACAATGAAGCGAACATTGGACTAAAAGGTTATACACTTCATAAAGTGAAAATCACTAGATTTTGTAGCTGATTTTCTAAGCATCTCGTTTCAGTACATGAATCTAGCTTGATAGCTGTCAGCGCATATTATCCTCCAGTGATTGCTCCCTTCCACTTATCCACTTAGCTCATGATGCCAAATGCCGGAAAGTATCATAGATGCTAATAAACTGAATGCTATCTATCGTTCATTCCCCTTTCATAATGCACCTTCAACAACACAATGAACATGTGAATTCCATCAGGCTTAGCTTACTGTAGACACATTTGATTTATTCCGCAGAAGCAAATAGAATTACTCAGTGTACGTAATAAGAAAGGAGAGCTGAAGGATTTGAATATACAGAAGATAATGCAAAAACAATTCACTAACCTCAACTAAAGCTGACATGCCAAGTATTTCTCATATTTTCAGCATTCACTTGATATGGCGATCAAGTAACACGACAACAATCAGTAGAACAATATCTGCTGCCTTAGACCGTGCATACACTAGTAGAAAACAGGGCTTTGGTCCAGGCCAGCCCAGCCCATTAGTCCCGGTTCAGTCACGAACCGGGACCCATGGGGGCATACGTCCCGATTCGTGCGCCCAGGGGGCCGGCTGGGCCTCGTGGGGCATTGGTCCCGGTTCGTCTGGACCTTTTTGTCCCGGTTCTAGACACGAACCGGGACCAATGGGCCTCGCTCCTGGCCCACATCCATTGGTCCCGGTTCATGGCTGGAACCGGGACCAAAGGGTGGCCTTTAGTCCCGGTTCCAGCCACTAACTGGGACCAATGTTGTGCCTATATATACCCCTCGCACGCAAGCAGAGCACTCCACTGCTCTATTTTTTTCTGGCCGGCGAGGGGAGGGGTTTGTGGTGCTCTAGCTCACCTCCTATGCACATGACGTGTTCGATGAAATGCCCAAGCAACACTACTTAAGCTTTCTCCTCTCCAAACTCGACCTTCAAGCTCCATTTTCCTCAATATTTGTCTAGGTTTAGCGGTCCGTCATGTCCCGTCCCTGTCTTCACCGCCGTCGATCGCCCGCGCCGATCTCGTCGCCGGCATAACCGTGGTGAGCCTCTTGTTCTTATCTTCTTTCTAAAAGAAAAAAAATCTTACATGTATGATTTAGATAGATACTTGTCTAATTTTCTTACTTTTATTATTGTTTGTTATTATATAGTGCGATGGTTTTGGTATCCGCCCCCGTCGGCCCTCGTCCTGTCTATGATTCGGATGTGGTATATATTATATTTTATAACTATTTGGTTCATTTATTGTTTATGACAATTATGCCGACCAACGTGACATAGATTTTTTTATCTAGGAGGTATGTGAACCGGAAATTCCAACCGACCCTATTGTCGAGAGGTTAAATTTAGTTGAAGAAGAAAACAATTACTTGAAGGAAAAATTGAAAAAAATTGAGGAGGAGAAGATGATATTGGAGAGGCATGTTGCGGATGTCGTCGATGATCACAAGATCAAGATGGATGCAATGCGCTTCAAGATTAGAAAGTATAGAAAATATGCCATTCATACCGAGGCTTGGTATCATTATGCCGTTGGATCAATTGTTACCTTGGTTGCGATTATGATCGCATTTGTTGTTGCATTGAAATGTTTTACATAGTTTCAATAATGTATGGTTTAATTAGATGCTCTGGAGAGCTATATGTTGTTCAATGAGAACTATGTATGTACTTTGGTTTTAATGTGATGATGAACTTCTATTAATTTGGTCACTTATCTATTCATGATGTTTTGTAATGGTTTTTGACACACTTAATTATATATAATGCACGCAGATGAACCGGCAATGGATGTACGGTGACAGACGCACCTCCGAGTACATTAAGGGCGTGCATAATTTTCTTGAAGTGGCTGAGGCAAACAAGCAGAATGGTTTTATGTGTTGTCCATGCCCTATATGTGGGAATACGAAGTCTTGCTCTGACCGGAAAATCCTTCACACCCACCTGCTTTATAAGGGTTTCATGCCACACTATAATGTTTGGACCAGGCACGGAGAAATAGGGGTCATGATGGAAGACAGCGAAGAAGAAGAGGACGATGACAACTATGTGCCCCCTGAATACGATGATGTTGCAACGGGGGACGCTGAAGATCAAGAGGAACCAGACGATGTGCCCGATGATGATCTCCGCCGGGTCATTGTTGATGCAAGGAGACAGTGCGAAAGTGAAAAGGAGAAGCTGAAATTCGATCGCATGTTAGAGGATCACCAAAAAGGGTTGTACCCCAATTGCGAAGATGGCAACACAAAGCTCGGTACCGTACTGGAATTGCTGCAGTGGAAGGCAGAGAATGCTGTGCCTGACAAAGGATTTGAGAAGCTACTGAAAATATTGAAGAAGAAGCTTCCAAAGGATAATGAATTGCCCGACAGTACGTACGCAGCAAAGAAGGTCGTATGCCCTCTAGGATTGGAGGTGCAGAAGATACATGCATGCCCTAATGACTGCATCCTGTACCGCGGTGCGTACGAGGATTTGAACGCATGCCCGGTATGCGGTGCATTGCGGTATAAGATCAGACGAGATGACCCTGGTGATGTTGACGGCGAGCCCCCCGGGAAGAGGGTTCCTGCCAAGGTGATGTGGTATGCTCCTATAATACCACGGTTGAAACGTCTGTTCAGAAACAAAGAGCATGCCAAGTTGATGCGATGGCACAGAGAGGACCGTAAGAAAGACGGGAAGTTGAGAGCACCCGCTGACGGGTCGCAGTGGAGAAAAATCGAGAGAAAGTACCGGACTGAGTTTGCAGGTGACCCAAGGAACATATGGTTTGGTTTAAGCGCGGATGGCATTAATCCTTTCGGGGAGCAGAGCAGCAATCACAGCACCTGGCCCGTGACTCTATGTATCTATAACCTTCCTCCTTGGCTGTGCATGAAGCAGAAGTTCATTATGATGCCAGTACTCATCCAAGGCCCTAAGCAACCCGGCAACGACATTGATGTGTACCTAAGGCCATTAGTTGAAGAACTTTTACAGCTATGGAATGGAAACGATGTACGTGTGTGGGATGAGCACGGACAGGAGGAATTTGACCTGCATGCGTTGCTGTTTGTAACCATCAATGATTGGCCTGCTCTCAGTAACCTTTCAGGACAGACAAACAAGGGATACCACACATGCACGCACTATTTAGCTGACACCGAAAGTATATACCTGGACAAATGCAGGAAGAATGTGTACCTGGGGCATCGTCGATTTCTTCCGACCAACCATCAATGTCGAAAGAAAGCCAAGCATTTCAAAGGCGAGGCAGATCACCGGAAGAAGCCCGCCATGCATACCGGTGATCACGTACTTGCTATGGTCAATGATTTACACGTAATCTTTGGAAAGGGTCCCAGCGGACTATCTGTTCCGAATGACGCTGAGGGACACGCTCCCATGTGGAAGAAGAAATCTATATTTTGGGACCTACCCTACTGGAAAGACCTAGAGGTCCGCTCTTCAATCGACGTGATGCACGTGACAAAGAAACTTTGCGTGAACCTGCTAGGCTTCTTGGGCGTGTATGGAAAGACAAAAGATACACCAGAGGCATGGGAGGACCTGCAACGTTGGCACGAAAAAGACGGCATGCCTCCAAAGCAGTATGAAGGTCCTGCCAGCTACGCTCTTACCAAAGAAGAGAAGGAAATCTTCTTTGAATGCCTGCTCAGTATGAAGGTCCCGTCTGGCTTCTCGTCGAATATGAAGGGAATAATAAATATGGCAGAGAAAAAGTTACAGAATCTAAAGTCTCATGACTGCCACGTGATTATGATGCAACTGCTTCCGGTTGCATTGAGGGGGCTTCTAGCGGAAAACGTTCGATTAGCCATTGTGAAGCTATGTGCATTCCTCAATGCAATCTCTCAGAAGGTGATCGATCCAGAAATCATACCAAGGCTAAGGTGTGATGTGGCGCTATGTCTTGTCAGTTTCGAGCTGGTGTTCCCACCATCCTTCTTCAATATCATGACGCACGTCCTAGTTCATCTAGTCGACGAGATTGTCGTTCTGGGCCCCGTATTTCTACACAATATGTTCCCCTTTGAGAGGTTCATGGGAGTCCTAAAGAAATATGTCCGTAACCGCGCTAGGCCAGAAGGAAGCATCTCCATGGGCCATCAAACAGAGGATGTCATTGGGTTTTGTGTTGACTTCATTCCTGACCTTAAGAAGATTGCTCTCCCTCAATCGCGGTATGAGGGGAGACTGACTGGAAAAGGCACGCTAGGAGGGGACTCAATAATATGCAGGGACGGGCATTCTTGGTCTCAAGTACACTACACAGTTCTACATAATTCTACCTTGGTGACCCCGTATGTTGATGAACACAAGAACATTCTGCGCTCCAAACACCCGGAGCAGTGTGACGACTGGATTACATGTGAACACATCAGGACTTTCGGCAGTTGGTTGGAAACACGTCTCAGAGGTGACAACACTGTTTCTGATGAGCTGTACTCGTTGTCCAGGGGACCATCTTCGACTGTATTGACTTACAAAGGATACGAGATAAATGGGAATACATTTTACATGATCGCCCAAGATCAAAAGAGCACCAACCAAAACAGCGGTGTCCGCTTTGATGCAGCAACCTAGAGGGGAAAGGACACATATTATGGTTACATAGTGGACATATGGGAACTTGACTACGGACATGATTTTAAGGTCCCTTTGTTTAAGTGCAAATGGGTCAATCTGTCAGGAGGCGGGGTACAGGTAGAGCCACATTACAGAATGACAACAGTGGATCTGAACAATCTTGGGTACACAGACGAACCATTCGTCCTAGCCAATGATGTGGCACAGGTTTTCTATGTGAAGGACATGTCTACCAAACCGAGAAAAAGAAAAGATAAGGAAGCGAATACATCATACGATGAGCCAAAGCGCCACATAGTTCTTTCAGGGAAAAGAGACATCGTGGGAGTGGAGGGTAAGACAGACATGTCTGAAGATTATGAAAAGTTTCATGAAATTCCTTCCTTCAAAGTCAAGGCTGACCCAAGCACCCTGTTAAGCGATGAAGAATATCCATGGTTACGGCGCAATAAGCAAAGGACACAAGCGAAGAAAAAGTGAAGACAGATGAAGTCAGAAAGGGTTGAAAATTGATGATGTGGCTTTGAATGGTTCATTTTGAGCACATAAAAAGTCTGGAGTTCAAATAAGTTCAAAAAAAATGAAATCCCTTTGTAACAGATGAGTTTTTGTCCGAAACCCTGATACTTCGAAAGAGATTATCCATTTTGTACACAAAGTGCATCCAGTTTTTGCCGTAACCCTCTCAACTTTTTAGCACATGCTATGTGGGTGAAATGATGATATCATGCCAATTTTCAACCTCTTCAGATTTCATTTGAAGAACTTTTTTTGTTAGAAACTTTAATAGCAAAAAGAATTATCATAAATATATTTTTTGTTAGAAACTAAAATAACAAAAACTGTTTTTGAATATAATGATAAAACACAATAATATTAAATAGCAGAAAAAAGAATCACTCAAAAATCAATTTTTATAGTAAAGTTAATCACAAACTAGTGATTCACACAAATTTTAAAGAATTCAAATTTAAACTATTCAAATTGGAAAACTAATGGCACTAACAGAAAGTTTATAATATTTATTACCTAAAAGAAAAAAGAATTAAAAAATAAAAGAAAATAAATAAAGCAAAAAACAAAACAGAAAAACTAGAAAAAAATAGAAAAAAATGCCACCTACTGGGCCACCACGGCCTGAATACGACTAGAAACCGAACCACAGGCCAGGATTCAGGCCCGCAGAAGGCCCAGTAGGCCCACAGGCAGAGGACAGTCAGGTTAGGCCCGTAAGCCTGCTTTGAGAGGAGCTCGAGACGGCAGCGGCAGTGGGGTTTATAAACCACTCCGCGCCCCTCTCAACTAGCGAGGTGGGACTAAACTTTTGGCCGCGGGCAGCACAAGGCCTTTGGTCCCGGTTGGTGACACCAAACCGGGACTAAAGGGGTGAATTGGTACCGGTTCGTGGCAAAACCGGGACCAATGCCACCCTTTGGTCCCGGTTCGTGCCACCAACCGGGACCAAAGGGTTGTGCTTCCCACCCTTTCGCCTAGCCAAAACAGACCTTTGGTCCCGGTTGGTGGCACGAACCGGGACTAAAGGAGGCATTGGTCCCGGTTGATGCCACTAACCGGGACCAAAGGCTTTCCTATATAAGTGGCACTTAGAAATTTTTCAGCAAGTTCTCACATTCTCCCCGACGCCGCCGCCCAGCGCCCCGACGCCGACGCCCTACTTCTCGTAGCTATCGCCGTCGCCACGCCCTGCCCCGTCGCCGCCCGCTCCTCGTCGCCGTCGCCGTCGCCGGCCCTACATCCTCGTGCGCATCGCCGTGCCCTGCACCGAGACTGTCGCTGCGCCCTGCCCCGTCGCCGCGCCCTGCCCCGAGCCCGTCCTTGTCATCGCCGCCACCGAGCCCGCTCCTCGTCGCCGACGCGTCCTTGCTGTGAGCGCCGCCCCGATCCCCTCCTCCTCCTCCTATTCCTCCCTGTACTGGCCGCCGTCACCGCGCCCTGCCGCCGATTCTCCCCTCTGTCCTAATTTTTGTGGTGCACATCAAGTGTATGATGAAATGCAAAAGGGCTCTAGGAATTTTAAGAATTTTTGATAATTTTTGTGGTGAGGTGTTGATGCACAAAAGAGAGTCTGGCAAAGTTTGAGAATTTTTTGTCCAATTTAAATTGCGCTTTGACCATGGAGTTTGAATCTCGTCCAAATTTGAACTGAATGATATTTGAAAATTTTGAACTATAGAACCAAATGTTTTTGGCGGAATGGGTTGTGGGTACTGTCAAATAGATGGAGTAATTTTTGTGTGTGCAAAAGAATTGGGGAGAATATAGCTCCTTTGCAAATCAAAGGAAATATGAATAATTGAAATTCCAACTTTGGAATTTATTATATATAAGAAAAATATTTACATAGTTAGAGATATTTGCACAGTTAGTGATATTCATGATCAAAGTCAGTTTTTTAGAGAAATTTGCATAGAGATTTTTTTTAGAGAAATGGTGGAGTTCACATATAATGTATATATGTTGATATTTTTTATATGATGAAAATGGTTTGGTTCATATATAATGTGTATAATATATATATATATATATAATATATATTATGATTGTTTGGATGTTCATAAAAAATGTTTTGTTCATATTAGTATTAATTGTTTTGTTCATAGCATTTTTTTAATATGATGAATTTTTTTTCATAGTTTTTCATAGCCATATATATGATGTGGCTAATGTATGTATGGATGTTCATAGAATTTTTTTATATGTATGTGGTATATGTATATGTCATTGTCGATATAGCCCCTCCCCGATAACTTCGACATGAGGGGGGGGGGGGGGGTCGATATACCCCCTCCCCGATAACATTTTTTATTATGATGAATTTTTTTTCATAGCCATATATATGTATGTGGCTATATGTGTGTATGGATGTTCATAGAATTTTTTTATAGTATGTGGCTATATGTATGGCGTTGTCGATATAGCCCCTCCCGATACTTGACATGAGGGGGGGGGGGGGGTGGGGGGGGTTGGTATACCCCTCCCCGATAACATTTTTTTCTAAGTTACTAAGGTAAAATGTTCACCCCCCTCTCGATATACCGGGCGACCAACTCTCGAGGCCACCCAAACCCTAGAAAAAAAGCGTTGTCGATCTCCTACCCCCTCCCGCCACTACCCGACAAACTCTCGAGGCCACCCAAACCGCTAGAAGATAACTCCGGTAACTTCGACATGTGGGGGGACGTCGATCAACCCCCTCTCGCCCGAACAAGTCTATGTATTATTTTATATCGCGGTGGACATATATCAAAGTTTGATCATATGTCAAAGTTTGAATTTTCACATTTGCAACATTTGATCATATATCAAAGTTTGATCATATGTCAAAGTTTGAATTTTGACATATGCAACATTTGATCATATGTCAAAGTTTGAATTTTGACATATATAGATTTATCAAGAATGCCCCCATTATGGATGTGCACAAGTTGATCCAATTTTTTTTCTGATCTCATATATATATATATATTCTTCTATATGTCACGTTGTCTGTCAAAGTATTGAAGAAATCCATGGCTTCATCATTAGTCGGAAGTAACAGGCGTATGATGCTACGAAGCTCTTCAAAGTTGTTTTGGAATGGAGTTCCTGATAGAATAATTCTCCTTCTGGTACGAATTTCAGCAAAGGCGTTCCAAATAGCGATATTCGGAAGGCTCTTGCTGAACTTTGTACCAAAAAGCGAATTATTCTATCGGGAACTCCGTTCCAAAACAACTTTGAAGAGCTTCGTACCATTATACGCCTGTCATTTCCGGCTAATGATGAAGTCATGGTTTTCTTGAATTTTTTGACACTAGACAACGTGACATATAGAAGGGTAGATGAGATCAGGAAAAATATGGACCATTTTTTGCACATCCAGAATGGCGTCACTTTGTTAAATCCCTTGTCGGTCCGGACGTCGGACATTCATGAGAGAGGCGGTCCGGCCCAAACCCTAGAAGCGTTGTCGAGGCCACCCCACACCCTAGAAGCGTTGCCTAGGCCACCCCAAACCCTAGAAGAGTTGTCGAGGCCACCCCAAACCGTAGAAGCGTCGAGCTAGCTAGGTCTACGTTTGCACTAATATATCCATCTGTCATGTTTGTATATTAATTGCCATGTTGTAATATTTGCAGAAAATATGGAGCTCCGAGACATCGAAGCAGAACAGTTGTCGGGGGACATAATCCTCGGCGGAGGTGATATCTTGTCGTATCTCAATGACACCGATGGTCTGGAAGGAGAGGATGAAGCAGGCTCCGGTGATCGAACAATGGAGGTGGAAGGACATGATTATGATGGCTCCGGTGACGGAATGCCGGTGGAAGGAGACCGTGATGACTGCTCCGGTGAGCGAACGGAGGAAGGAGCTGTTGCAAAGTCCGGCGAGGTATATATATTAATTAAGCCTGTGCTGACTAGCTAATTGATGCATTAATTGTTTTGGTATGTACACATATTAACTCTCTTCTTTCTTCTTTTCTAGCCCTCTGGATCGAGCCAAACTTCGGTAACGAGATGAGGGCCGAAGAAAAGGTTGCGCCAGGATGAAAGGTTCACGATCACAGCAATCAAGGGCGATGGCCAACCGATTGAACCCAGCCGGAGCAAGGAAGCATTTTCTGCTCAGTGCGGGGTTCTTGTTAGGGACATGATCCCGATCAGCATCCACCAATGGAATAAGCCTAAGAGCGAAGACCCTCAAGTGTCTTTTGTCAACGATAGACAGAAAGATGATCTTTGGACCGCGCTGAAGGCAAATTTCACCCTACCGCAAGAGGAGGATCCGGATAAGCCAGTTATAGAGCCATTGGTCAAGGCTCATGTTATTAAGAAGATGGCAGATCTATTCAGGAGGTGGAAGAATGAGTTGAAATCAACGTTTGTCGACAAAGGGAAGACTCCAGAATTCACCGGCCGATTTGAGAAGATATGAGATCACTGGCCCGCATTTGTGGCCCACAAGACATCGGAGAAGAGTAAGAAGATGTCAGCGACAAACAAGAAAAATGCTGCAAAGAAGGAGTATCACCATCGCACGGGGTCAGGTGGCTACCTCAAAGCCCGGCCGTTGTGGGACAAGGCTGAGAAGGACCTGCTTGATAAAGGGGTCGAACCAGAGACATTGAACTGGCCAGACCATTCAAGGACTTGGTTCTTCGGGGTTGGGGGAACCTTGGACCCTGAAACAGGGAAGTGCCGTTGGACGAAGGAGCAACTTGAAATACCCGTCAAGAAGCTTCAGAAGTATATCGCCGCAGCGCAGCAAGGGACATTCGTTTCCCGACAGAGAGAACGACGAGCTCACACAGGCCCTCGGGAATCCTGAGCACCCAGGACGAACATGAGGCACGGCAGGCTCCGTTGCGTGGAAGGTTGGGTTTCACAGCGCAGGCGGTTACAAAACCCGGGAGAGGAGGAAGAAAGTGGAGCAGACCGAACTACAGAAGCTGAATGCAAGGGTACGAGCGCTAGAGGAACAAGCACTAGTTCAAAGGCAGCGACCTGCCGGAGCTACCCCAGAAGCTACCCCGCCATCTCAGCGGAGAAGCAGCGTGGCTCTACCGAGCTCCTTCAGCAACCTCACTTCACGGCTCCCAGCTACCCCGTGGATGCTATCACGGAGGCTCAAGATTTCCACCTTATGGCGCAATGGAAGCACCTCAAAGTCAAGGCGGCTGTCGGCTCTGTTGCACCTCCTCAACCCGGCGCAACTTTTCACTGCCTTCCGATTCCTGAAGGCTATGCTGTTGTGATGGTCGATGAAATAACGGAGGGATTTGAGGAGCTCGAGCTTGACCACCCTACCGGTGAAGGGGAGACTCAGCTGGGTCTTGCTCTGAAGACTCCATGTCTATGGCGGAAGGAGCTCATCAACCTTCCGAACTGGACGCCTCCGCCTCCTCCTCCGGCGAGTCAGGGCACTCCGCCTCCTCGTCCGCCTCCTCCTCTGGCGAGTGATCAGGGCACTCCGCCTCCTTCTCTGGCTGCTCCGGCACGTGGCGGCACTCCGCCTCCTTCTCCAGCTGCTCCGGCGCGTGGCGGCACTCCGCCTCCTTCTCCACCTGCGCCGGCGCGTCCGAGCAGCCCGCCTCCTCCTCCGCCTCGTCAGCAACAACGAAAGACAGCCGCCGCCGCTCCGGCTGCTCCGGCGCGTCGTAGCACTCCGCCTCGTAAGCAACGAAGGAAGACAGCCGCAGCCGCTCCGGCTGCTCCGGCGTCTAGCAGTACAGCTAGAGGCGGGGGGCAATACATATTTGGTCCATCTCTCAAGCCTCTAGAGAAGTTACCATACGAGATGACCGAGGAGGAAAACGAGGAGATCTGTCAAGCCCAAGTGAAGGACTTTTTTGCAAAAAAAATCCACCTCCGGAGGAGAAGATAGATCCGGTGAAACTGAAGCGCACTTTCAAGAACCTGAAGCGACCACCACCGCCTCCGCCGGATGACAACCATGTCCGCGCTCTTAAAAAGGCAGTGGAAGGAGCGCGCCGGTCGGGAACTACTTCAAGTGACAAAAGGTTACAAGAACGAAGAAGTGGGAACAAAATTCCCCAGCTCGGCTAACAGGCAAACCAATCGTGCCCCCCACTCAAGGTGTCTAGCGATATCATCGCAAATCTGCCGGGGATGCTGCCGGGTACCAATCCTGGTGATTACCTGCCCGACGATGCACATTTTGATACAATGGAGGTGGACGAACACAGATACCGGTACGGGAAGCCTCTCGTCAGACCTGGTGATCCTCCTCTAACAATGATGATGCGAAGATTCCATAAGTGGTACATGGACACCTGCAAGTCTGGGAAGGATATTTTGACGCTGAGAGTTAAAGAGGAGCACGACCTCGTTGGAATTGATCTGTTGTCTGTTCCATTTGAGGAGTTCTTCCAGTTTTTCAATCAAAAGGACCTCGATAAAATAATCAGCACTTGCTACTGTCTGTAAGTACTATACTTCTATAATTAAGTCTCTATATATAGCTCAGCTCTTTCATTGCATGTATATATAATTATCCTCACTATATTATGCAGATTGAAGATCGGCGAATGCAGAAATGCACAAATCTATGATATTGGGTTCATTAACACAAATCTCATAGATGAATGGACGGTTACATATAATGCGAAAGAAACCGAGGCCAACTTGCTACAATCGTTACTTAAAAATCAAAAAAAAGATAGAATACTCTTTCCTTACAACTTCAAGTGAGTGTTACTGTCTTCTGCATATTCGGTTTCCCTTATTACTCGAGGTTATAGTAATGTAATTGATGAGTTATGCATGCGTGCGCAGCTTCCACTTTATTCTCCTAGAGATTAAGCTTGAGCAGGGACTAGTAACCGTCTTAGACTCAAGACGAAAAGATCCCAAGGAGTACGCGGCCATGACTGAAATGCTCCAGAAGTAAGTTCAATCGATCATTATCGCACCATATCGGCAACTTTGTTCATTTCCTGATATCAAGTAATTATTTTCTTTGTCTCGCAGGGTTTGGAAAGTGTTCACCGCAGAAGCTCCGGGACTGCCGGGGGAGCTGCGATTTACACACCCGAAAGTAAGTACTACTAGCTAGTTCCGCGCATCTCCCATTGATTCTAGCTAGTTTCATCAATACCATTTATAATGCTTGATTATCAGTTTGATTGACCTCTATTTCTCGTAAAGTGGTTGTGGCAGGAAGGCGGGAATAATTTTTGTGGATACTACGTTTGCGAGTACATCTACAATGCGACGACCTCTAAGCGAGGCTACTCTGAAAAACAATATGAAGTGCGTAAGCAATAATATTCACAATTTTATTTTATTACCATCATTTGTGTTGAGTTTCATTCATATATATGTATTGACCCCCTTCTTCAAATTAGATTTGACAGATGTGGGATGAACTCCTACCACAAGATCGCATAAAAGCAATTTAAGAGGAATTGGCGGGATTCTTTCTTGACCACGTCATCAATCCAGCCGGAGAATACCATGTCGAACTTGACATCAGATGTTAGGGATTGTAAAAGATCTTATATTGTATATATGTAGCTAGTAGCGTCGGATAGATATACGAAAACTTGTTGTTCGACCAATCTCTCAGAGACGGAGGAGGTCGATCACTTCTCTCTGTATATGTTCATGATGATCTTGTGTACTTAATGGTTTCCTTCATTTGCTTACTAGCTAGCGTGTCGAGTCCTCTCTATACGTATAGTACGTAGCGTCGACCAAGCACGAAGATAAGAGAGGACACTTCTCTCTAGCTATTAGCTAGCTAACACAATATATGAAACACCTAAATTAACCCTACAAAACCCCCAAAACCCCCCAACCCCCCCCCCCCTTTCAAAAAAAAACAAAAACCCCAGCTCCTGAGCTGCTGACACGTGGATGATCTTTGGTCCCGGTTGGTGTTACCAATCGGGACTAAAGGCCCTCCTGCCTGGGCTCGCCGCAGCGGCCACGTGGAGCCCCATCTGTCCCGGTTCGTATAAGAACCGGGACTAAAGGTGTTGGGCTTTAGTCCCGACCCTTTAGTCCCGGTCCCGAACCGGGACAAATGAGCCTTATGAACCGGGACAAATGGGCCTTTTCTACTAGTGATAGTAAAGCTACCAAGCATTGATGATGAACTCTTTGTATACAAGAGGACACTATGTTCAGAATATCAGATCATGAACCTTCCTTTCATTTGTATTTCTGCATTCAGAAGATGAGATCATGAGCCTTTTATGCATTTGAACTATAACATATGGCCAAGTATACAGTAACTTTACTACATTCTGTATAGCCTCAAGTAGTCAAAACTTCTCTGGTTACATATTATAAAGGTTTGCTTTGCTGTATGCGGGAATGAAATGGAGCTCGCATATTCATCCCAATCCTTATTCAACCAGAGCCTACGAAATAAAAAAATCCACGAAGTAGCTGAAGTGGGAAAAATTGATGCGCCAGAAGAGCCTCCAGTTTTGACTCAAATTTGTGCTTAGCTGGTCAACAATGAAAAAGATGTGAGTATTGCCCTTCATCAAGATCGCATGGCTCCTAGTAGTAGTGCCATGTTTCTTTCTTTCTATGTTGGAGCATGCTTTTTGTTGTCCCTTCCGCGTACCAAATTGTGTGATTGAAACTGGGGTTCGGAGTCAGGATGTAGATACTAATTAATCAAACTCCCGCTGAACCGTAGCTTCAGCACACAACATAGAGCAAGGTACGAAGTATATTTAGTGCAATGGTTAATGTCTATAATGTATGTTATAGTTCCAAACTAAGTGATCAATTTGAGAGGAATTCACAGGATTCTGCCCTCATATATATATATCTATCATGTATCATAGGATTCCTTCTTTTTTATCATAATCAAACAAAGGCCAAAAAAAATACAACTTACATCTAGAAATTTATCCAAGATATGAGTAATCTAAATAGTTTTGAGTGCTCGATCAATATTTCGCAAGCAATGTGATTTTACACTGAAAATTTTGAACATTCTTAAAAGAATTAGAAAATAAAACTAAGCAAGGGCTGGTTATTTACTCGCATGTTAACTGAGTAGAGCAAAGTCCGATGGGATTTATCATGAACATCAATATAAGAAAAACACAATGACATTAGACACAAACAGAAGCATAAGATGGTTGTTCTAAAAAATTAGACAATAAATGAGAAGGATGAGATAATAGTATAATTCTGTAAATGGCTAGCTCAGCATATATAAGCTAATAATCAATACATGTTTATTTAGTTTGAGCTATAAACAAACAGCAGAAGCAAAATCATTAGCTCCATCTATTTGAGTCTTCACTTTGTAGGAGGTGTGAGCTAACATGTATACTGAAATCCTCAACTTTCTCAAGTAGTAGCCTGAGTTTGCACATAAATGAATATCCTCACCTCATACTTGATATTAGAAAGAGATGAACATCAGATGGCCATGAAAACAGGTGCTCGGAAAAATGGAAGTTATTTTTGAGTTCTTTATGTCTTTCAACAAAGCCTGCTATTACCAGTCAAATGTACAGATGCAAAGCCTTTGAATAGGTAGAAGCATTAATCAAATATAATCACCACACAATTTGCCAATACCATAAGCAGTACTATGAAAGTTTGCTCATGGACTTCCATTGGCACAATATTTGACAACCTTTCTAAGATGATAAAACCATTATGTTAGCCAAGCAACCTCTGTATGCTAACTATAAACTATTAGTACCCATTCCACAAGGGATACGCATCACATTCAACATGTGTACGCGCCTTCTTTCTTAGGAAAGCCGTGTATTTAAATGTATAACCTACAAAATCTGAAAATCTGCAGCCTCTGAAACTGGCCAAACATTACTTGCACCAAAACACATAGGAAGTAGGGTCGCAGGTTGCAGCGAAAAAAATTTGCATGTGGCCGAATAGGATGAAGAGGTTACCGGAGTTGAAGTCGGGGACACGGCCATCGCGATGTAGTGGAGACGGTCGTAAAAGTGCTAGAGCCGGGGAGTTAGGGAGACGACCAAGATAAGATTGGCGAGGTAGGTGAAATCGGCGGGGGTCGATGGAGGGGTGCCGGGTACTGGACGACGGTGAGGCTGCCGAGTTCGTGGCCCTGGCTCCCACGGCCAGCGTGGAGAGGCATTGGCAGAGAGAGAGTGTGATGGTGAGGTTGGGTGCGAGGGTGCCATGCTACTGCACAGCCCATCCCAAGAAATCCACGCCGACGGCCGCTGCCTCCCATAGCCAGCCAGGGTAGGCGCGGTGGAGTGGGAGAGGTCGGGGGCATGCGGTGCTTTGCTACCATCTATGAAGCACCGATACGGCGATACGAGTACGGCGATACGGGATACGGCGATTTTTAGAAACGTCAATACGGCGATACGGCTAGTATATATGCATAATTAATAAAATGGCATGTAATAAAGATAAAAATACTGCCCCATTGGTTGCCTCATGCATCTTTTCATGTCGTGAATGGTCATCGGTGTCCTCAATCCTCGTCCATAAGCTTGCTGTCATGTCACTTCCCGCAGATTACATGGTGATTTGAGTATTTCCCTCCGTGCCAGTAGGAAGTAGCAGGAACATCAGCAAGCACCAAAGCACATACGGCAAGCGCACACACACATGCCAGCAAGCAGCCAAGCACATACGTCAAGCACACACAGAGCAAGAATCAATTACCTCACTCTTGCCATAGTTGCGGAGAGAAGGTCACTCGAGGCACCCGCTTGGCGAGTTGACAGTGCGGCGGCGACGAGCCAGTCCAGGCGACGGCAGCGGCGGCGAGACAGGCGGCGGCGGCGTGCTCGTCGCCCTCGATCCAATCGTGAAGTTGAACGGAGCGAGAGAGCATAGGGTTAGGCGTATACGTGGGCCTCTAATGGGCTCGAGGCTGCATGGCCGTGTCCTGCCCATATCCTGAGCGTGTCCCCAGCGTATCGTCATTTTTTCTTTTTAATCAAAAATCATGATACGCCTGGGATACGAGTATCGCGGCCGTATGGTGCGTATCGCCGTATCGGCAACGTGCGGTACGCAGACACGCCAACTTTTGACGTATCGGTGCTTCATAGGCTACCATGGGGAGAGGCGGGGCGTTGTTCGAGGGCCATGGGAGAGTCGACGCTTCTGATGCGTATGGAGGGGTGGATCTGAACCGGAGGAGGAAGAAGAGAAGAAGACGCGGCTGCGCCAGATCGAGTCGAGAGAATAAAGCAATATGGTGGGACCCGCGCAGTTTTCAGAGTCCATGAGAAATATCTAGTCTAGTCTAAACCAATGAAAAAATTAGCGCCCTATAGCAAAATAGTGCCACTTTTAAAATACGCTATTAGCGAGAAATTGTACACTGATTTATTTAGTGAGACATTGTACACTAATTTATTTAGCGCGGCATTGCTCAGAACGCTATAGCGTGCTATTAGCGATGCTATTAGCACAATTTTTTCAGTGGTCTAAACACACTATAAAATCGGGAGTGAACTGTGTTAAAAAAAAGGAGTGAACCAGAAGAAAAACCGGGCACACGTGTCGCTCACGAAAGAGCTAACGGCTAGCACTCCAAACGCACAGGAGGCGCCGAAGCTTAGCCGCTTTAATTCTTTTATATATTAGTGAATTCAGTCAGCGTCATTCATTAGTGATCCATGAATGAATTAGTTAGAGGCTGGCATGCAGTACTCGTTGATACTGGATTCTTTCGTACTGCAAATTGAAGTAATTGTCAGCTTTCATAGGCCCCTTCTCTCCGTCCCGAGTGAAACGAGGGGAGGGAGTGGTAGAAATGGAGAACCAACACACACACATGCGAGAGTGATTTTTCTGGTTGTGAGGCTGTCTCACTTTTTCCTTCTATTCATAGCTATTTATAGGCAGAGCTACAACAAATATCCTACCTACTCTTAACTGCTCCCAACTGCCCTCACCTGCTCCTAGCTACTCTCCGTCAGTGCAGGACAGTGATGCGACAGGAACAGACGTGCTACCTACGTGGGAGTGAAAACCAGAACAACATCCGACCGAGCTATTAGTCGGCATGCCCCTTCCCAACCGACTGAACGCACTCAGTCCGGTTGGTCACTAGACGGCATTCTAACCAGGCCCTAATACAAGCACTATCCGACTGACACTGTGACACATCGGTCAGACTGCCTACCCGAGTGAACTGCAACGACAGCTTCACTCGGTTGATACAACCCGAGTGAACACAGATTTATTACAACAATCCCCTCCTAATTAAACCTTGCGTTCAGGGGTTCACCTCCACTATGCCAGGGCTCGAGCGAAGCTTCAGAAGATGCACTTGGCCCAGTGGTTTGGTGAACATGTCGGCGAGCTAATGTCCGGTGGCGACGAATTCCAGCTCGATCTTCTTCGTCTCCGCGCAGTCCCAAATGAAGTGGTACTTTAGCTCGATGTGCTTTGATCGGTCATGGAGGACGGGATTCTTGGCAAGTGAAATTGCTGACTTGTTGTCCACCTTGTGGACAACGCTTTCTACTTTGCCGTCTCTCAGCTCGGCTAGCAGGTGTGCCAGCCATATCCCTTGGCAAGCAGCAGGGGCAGCAGCAACATATTCTGACTCGCAGCTCGAGAGAGCCACGATCTTCTAGTTCTGGGATTGCCATGTCATAGGACTACTTCCAAGGAAGAACAACGTCCCGGAATTGCTCTTGCGTGAGTCCATGTCCCTGCTCAAGTCGCTATCACTATAGCCGACTAAGCACGGTGCGTTTGTGTTCCTCTCGAACTTGCAGCCGGGTGAAGTTGAGCCGGCGATGTAGCGAAAAATCAGCTTGACTGCCACAAGATGCTCTTCAGTCGGTGCCTCCATGAACTCTGAGACGAAACTGACTCAATACGCCAGGTCAGGTCTCATGTGCACCAAGTACCGCAGCTCCCGATGATGCTGCAATACCCAGTAGCATCCTTCGCTGGCCTTGGACAACATGAATCGGGGCTCCAGGGGCACATGGCAGGACTTGGACCAAGCCATTCCGGTCTTCTTCAGTAGCATCTCGGCATATGCCGACTGGGATATAGAGATCCCATCTCTGCCCTATCGGACCTCGATCCCAAGATAGAAGCTTAGCAATCCTAGGTCAGACATCTCAAACTGGTGTTTCATCTCCTGCTTGAAGCTGTCGAGATCACCTGAGTCAGATCCAGTGATGACCAGGTCATCCACTTTTGACGCCGATGAGCAGTCAGCATGCAGCCGTCCCGCGTGCATACAGTCCATGCTCCGACTCACATCGAGAGAAGCCGAGCCGAGTGAGGCATGCATCGAGCTTGGTGTTCCAGTCCCTGGGTGCCTGCTTCAGGCTGTAGAGCGTCTTGTCCAGACGCAGAACCAAGTGCTCCTTCCCAAGTGTTTCGAAATTGAGAGGCTGCATGACGTAGACATCCTCTTTGAGCTCTCCCTTCAGGAAAGCCGACTTCACGTCCATGTGGTGGACCACCCAACCCGAGTTAGCAGCTAGAGCAACCAACTGTCAGATTGACTCAAGGCGTGCCACGGGGGTGAACACCTCATCGTAGTCGATTTCGTGCAGCTCGATGTAGCCCTTTGTGACCACGCACGCTTTGTGCTTGAGGACCTCACCGAGTGCGTCCTTCTTCACCTTGTACATCCACTTGTGGCTGATTGCTCGATGCCCGAATGGGAGAGAGGTGAGATGCCACGTGTGGTTGCCCTCGATAGCCTCCACCTCTTCCAACATAGCACGCCACCAGCTAGCATGCTATTTTGCCTCGTTGAAGGAGCTGGGTTCTTCTGCTATGAGGAAGTGGAGCTCTTTATCCGGCTCTGGAGCCAGGCCGACGTCAGGCATGTTCTGCATTGTACGGAACCGGTATGCTAACTCGGTGTCATCTGCCAAGTCGAGAGTGCCGGAGTGGATCGTTGGTGGCGTGGCGAACTCCATAGTTGGGGGCTCAGTGGTTGTGCTCGGACCCGACTGTGGGGTCATTGGTGAGCCAACTAAGTGCTCAGTCGGTCTCTGCAGAGGAGAGCCGACTAATGGCTTAGTCGGTATTGGTGATGCCCCGATTGATTCTTTAGTCGGTTCCTGCGATGACCCAGATTCGGGTTTCGGTGCAGTCAGGCTCCATGAGCACTACACCACGACACCGCATTCCCTATAGACGTGTGTTGGGAAATGTCACTATTGCTGATCGACTGTTGGTTAGAAAAAACTTCTAACTGACTGTTGGTCGGGAAAACTCATGCACATCGACCAACTGTCAGTCGGGAATGCGAGAATGTGTATTGTCCAATCGTTGGGCGGCAATACTCTTATCAACAACGAATGATCGGTCGGCAAAGAATCCAGACCAACTGGCTGTAGATAAATGGGCTGACCTGGGATCGACGCACACATGTATGAAATTTCATAGCGCCAACATTTTTGGCCCAGCCCACGAAGCCTCCCTCATTTTGTTTTCCTTTACCCCCGAGCCGCACACTCCAAAACCTAATCCCCTCTAGCCCCGTCCCTCAAAATGCATATCGCCGTCCCTAGGTGCTCTCTCCGGCCGATGGTGGGGCTACACGTACAGCGGTGCTGCCACCACTCTGTCCCTCGCTTCCTCCCACCCCTCCACTGCCTGTTGGGTTCAATCCCGTCTCCCGGCAGGGGCAGCCCCAGCAATGCAGCCCGCGTCAGGCTCTGGTGGAGCCCCATGTGTTTGGCTACACATGGGACGGCCAGTACCGCACGCCTATGTCACTATCATGACATAGGTGGCATGTAATGTACAATGGTATTCAACCACTCCCATGGTGATGTCATGGAGTGGTCTTGTCTAGGATAGATAGGTAGTTTTCTATTGCCCTACACTTCATATACAAATCAATGGAACGCTCTCAGTGGAGAGTAGCGAGTCCCAGAAAGAAAACACCACACACTCATCGTTCCCTCCTCCTCCATTGCTCAACACCGAGGTTCCTTTGGAACGCTCATTCCGCCGGCCGGCGAATGTTCGGGTTGGGCTAACAATTGGCATCAGAGCACCAGGTTATGCCGAAGCATATGCCAAAGCCGGCAACGGCTCCAAGACCACTGAACAGATCTTGGCTGAGGAGGCGCGCGCGGTCCATACGCTCCCATTGCGAGTCAGGCCGGGAAGCGAGCTGGGTGCGCCATGCACCGTGCGCGACATGGGTATGTCCAACACCTCCTTCCCTCTCCTCACATGGACCAACTATCCCAGTTGGTCGCTCCCGATGAAGGTCATCATGGAGGCGCAGCGATGTCGAGTACGCCGAGGATCGGCTGGCGATGGAGGCAATCCTCCGCTCCATTCCACTGAAGATGGTGCCTACCCTTGTTTCCAAGAAGATGGCCAAGGAAGTGTGGGACACCATCAAGATTCTATGAATTGGCGTAGAGCACGTACGGGAGTCGACGGCTCAGACCTTGCACCTCTAGTACAAGGAGATCAGGTTCAAGCCTGGTGAGCTGATCGACGACTTCGCCATGTGGCTGCAGGGTCTTGTCAATGAGCTCACATCACTCGGGGATCCCATCGATGACAAGAGGATGCTCCTCAAGTTCCTCTGTGTCATCCCCAAGTAGGACAAGCAGCTGCCCTGGTCCATCGAGAGCTTGGTGGATCTCTCCACCATGACAACCGCGGAGCTAGTAGGCTGGCTCAAGGTCATCGAGGAGCATGGCGACAAAGCCGACAAACGCGTAGGCGGCCAACTACTGCTCACAGAGGAGTAGTGGAATGTGTGCCTTCAGCAGCGCGACCGCGACGGCTCTTCTGGCTGTGGGAGAGGCGGTTCCATGGGAAGCAGAGCTCATGGCAGAGGCGGAGGCCATGCCCAGAGCAGCGGCAGCAACCGCGGTCGCAACACAGGTCAGTCCCAATAGAAGGGCAGGCCTGTGCGAAGGTCCAGCAAAGGCGACGACAAGAACAAGAGCCACTACTGCAGCAAGCCAGGTCACTGGACCCGGGAATACCACGCCAGGATAGCTAATGAGGCAGCCGTGGCAATGGCAAACCATATCCAGGCTGACGTGGACGGTGGGCCGGCAATGATGCTGGCAGGTGTCGAGAGCATGCAAGAGAACCCAGCGTGTCCCGTGACCATGGCCCCGACAACCACCCAGTCCGTGCAAGGGGCACGGAGTCCATCCACGGGACCCATCCCTTAAGTGATAGTCCTTTCTTGACAACATCATTGTCGGGGCCTATTGACTGGGAGGCGATGAAGGCATGGGTGTGGGGAAGCCACGACCCGGTAACGTCGAACCACATCAAGGCCAGGCTGGACACGGCGCATCAGGTGGACCATGCTCCAACCATGATGCTGGTGGCCATCGGGTCTGTGCACGAGCGCACGACGACTCAGGTCACCCACACCCTGATAATAAGGTGTTTGGTGTCTACTACGTTGATGGGAGATGGCTCCTCATCAACGACATGTGGGTGCGGGTTTGTCCTCCTCAACAAGGAGAGAGCCATGACCACGTCCACGCTTGCAGGTGGCAAGCAAAGTGAGGGTTGGTTCCTCGACACTGGGGCCATGAACCACATGACGGTTTCTGCCAATGCGTTCACGGAGCTGGACCGCTCGATCACCAGGAAGGTACAGTTTGCGCATGCCTTCGTGGTGGACATCCACGGGTGTGGGACCATCATCTTTGCCCACAAAGGGGATGATACAGGGCGTTTATGGATGTCTACTTCATCTCGGTGTTCAAGAGCAACATCGTGAGGGTCGGCCAGCTTGACAAGAGCTGGTTCGACATCGGCATCCACTGCGGCGTGCTCACCGTATACGATCAGCAGAAGAGGCTGCTCATCAAGGTAACCCGCTCACTGAATCGCCTCTACAAGTTCTTCTTTCCACCCGTGCATCCTGTGTGCCTTGCCGTGGGTCATGTTTCCGGTGCTTGGCGTTGGCATGCATGGCTAGGGCACCAGCACTTGGACTGGTTGCGGAAGATGGCGCATGGCGATCTCGCTTGCGGGCTGCCTCACTTCATGCACGCCGACAGGCTGTGCGACGTGTGTCATGCCGGGAAGCAGCGATGCCTGTCCTTTCTCGAGAAGGCACGTTACCGGGCACAGAAACCCCTAGAACTGGTTCATGGGGACCACTTGGGCCCAATCACTCCGGCAACGCCAGGAGGGCATCGCTACATCCTGCTGCTCGTCGACGACTACGACAGGGTCATGTGGGTGCTGCACCTGGCCTCCAAGGGTGAGGTGGAGTGAGCCATCGTCAAGCAGCAGGCGGCAGTGGAGGTCGAGTGCGGCCACAAGCTGCGTGTGCTGCACACAGACCGTGGTTGCGAATTCATGTCGGTCATGTTCTACAAGCACTGCGACGACAAAGGGGTGCGGCGTCACCTCACGGCCCCGTACTCACCACAGCAGAACGCATCGCTGAGCACAGGAACCAGACAGTGCTTGGGATGGTGCTCTACATGCTCAAGGCAAAGCAGGTGTTGAGCACGTATTGGGGGGAGGCCGTGCTCACGGCTGTCTTCATCCTCAACTGCTCCTTCACGAGGAGCGTTGACGACAAGATGCCCTACGAGGCATGGTATGGCAGGAAGCCCGATGTACGCTTCCTCCGCACCTTTGGCTGCATCGGTGACAGTGTCCTGGATTAGGGGGTGCCAACCTAGCCGGCCTGTCTCCTCGGTTGGGACAGTATGCCCTCGTACGTGATCAAGATGGACTTTGGAGGCCGCACAGGGGAGACGTGATCGAGGCTGTCTCTACCGAAGACTTGTAGTACACTTCAAGATTTTGCCAGCCGCCTTACTCCTAGATACTGACCTTGTAACCTTAGATCCCTCCCTGGCATGTATATAAGCCATAGGGTTTAGCCCGTAGGGGACCTCAACGCAATATCGCTCACCTAGCCCTAGAAGTTAGACACATATCATGATCTCGAGGTAGATCAACTCTGTACTTGTTACATCTTCATCAATATAAACAGAAGCAGGACGTAGGGTTTTACCTCCATTAAGAGGGCCCGAACCTGGGTAAAACAATGTCACCCTTGTCTCTGTTACCACCGACCTGAGATCCGCAGCTCGGGACCTTCTACCCCGAGGTCTGCCAGTTTTTACACCGACACTAGTGCTTTCATTGAGAGTTCCGCTGCGTGATCGCCAGAAGGATCGATGGGATCGCCAGTTAACGGCCTCAAACTCATGGAGCGCGTCTCCACAGTCGAAGCCTTGGTCACGAAGAGGCCTCCATGTAAGGTGGAAGTGAACCATGACCCATCTCTGGCTCCAACAAAGAATCCCCTCATGGGCGAGGGGCTAAAATACGTCCTGGAGAGCGGATCGGACAGCGATCTACCGGTGACCGACTCCCGGATCAAATCAGCAAAACCGATAACTGTGGGTCCCGTGTCAAGCGAGGGTGATGAGGTCTTGAGCCCGCGGTCTTTAGAGATCAGATCAGATCCACTCACCCCCTGTATAGAATATCGCCCCGATGACTCCGGCCCATCTGACATCTGGGATTTAGCCTACGTGCGGCAGATCCCCGGTGAACCGATCCGACAATACTGGGCCAGATTCTTGTCCATTAAGAGCTAGATACTGGATTACCAATACTCTGATATAATCACCGCCTTCGAGCATGGATGCGTCTCGAACGCCCTTGCTCGTCGCTGCGTCCAAACACTCCCAGAATTGACCAATTTGGTAGTGTGATTTTGCGCCATCGAAGACACCTGGCGGACCAAGGAGAATACATACTCGATCTGTGAGGACTACCCGGGACGTGACCGGTTAGCACTTCGGCGTGAAAGTCGCAAGCGGAACACCCAGGACGATCGACCTCGGAAGAAGAAGAAACCTTCGATCACCCCGGAACAGCCCTGGACGGCTTTCTGGGTAAACCATGCCCGATCCACGCCATATTGGTTAACTCCTGCCCAACCCACATCCTTCACGACTGTTGGGTGTTGAGGCAGGTGGCAAAAGTGGGACCTAACCTCCTGGCGGGCGCCTCCAGCCACCTTGAACCGACCTCGGACGATGACGAGGTCCTAATGATTTACGAGACCTTTACGTCTAACAACCAGTGCAAACGGGGCTTATGGGAAATCAATGCCGTCCGGCAAGTACCACCTCGGGGTGCGTGGATAGACACGCTGATCACCTTCACCCACCACGATCAGCCGAAGTTAGCCCCGGACAGGTGCCCCGCCGCGCTAGTCCGCAACCCCATCGTGGCCCACTGCCGCCTCCATAAGGTCCTTATGGACGGAGGCAGCAGCCTAAATTTGATATACGAGGACACTCTGGATAAAATACACATTGATAAATCGCGCATAGAACGGAGCACCACCACCTTCAAAGGAATAGTCCCCGGGCGAGAGGCACGATGCAGCAGAAGAATAATAGACGTAGTCTTCGGGACCCTGGATAATTATCGCTCCGAGGAGATCACGTTCCACATCGCGCCTTTCAAGAGCGGATACCACGCCATCCTCGGACAGGATGCCTTTTCAAGATTTCAATCGGTGCCACACCACGGCAACATGAAGCTCAAGATGCCGGGCCCGAAAGGGATCATTACCATTTCAAGTGATCCTGATAGGGCGCTCAAAGCCGAGAGTAAAATGACATCCCTTGCCCTCGAGACTCTTGCCGAAACCTTTGTGGCCGAAGAGCTGACCGCGTTACGCGTCGAGGTCGATCGGGACAATGTCGTTCTCGACAAAAGATCCAAACCTACTTCTTTCAAACCGGACAACGAGATAGTCAAATTCCAGGTTCACCCAACGGACCCTGCTAAAACGGCGTCCATAGGGGCTAACCTCGACCCAGAAGTTGCCGAAACCCTATGCTCCTTCCACAAGGAAAACTGGGACCTATTCGCCTGGCACCCCTCCGATATGCCAGGGATACCCCGTAGTCTTGCAGAGCATAGCCTAAACATATTAACAGGCTACAAGCCCGTTAAACAAACACTTCGGCGTTTCTCCGAGCACAAGCGTCAAGCAATGGGTGAAGAACTGGCAAAGCTGTTCGAGGCGGGATTCATCAGGGACATAAAACACCCTGACTGGCTAGCCAATTTGGTCATGGTACCAAAAAAGGACAGGTCCTGGCAGTTGTGCGTCGATTTCAAAGACCTCAACAAAGCTTGCCCCAAAGACCCCTTCCCCTTGCCCCGTATTGACCAAATTGTGGACGCCACTGCAGGCCATGACGCATTGTGCTTCCTAGATGCCTATTCAGGATATCATCGAATAAAGATGAAGGAATCGGACCAGGCAGCAACAGCATTTATTACGCCCTATGGGCCGTTTTGCTTCAACACAATGCCTTTCGGACTAAAAAACACCGGCGCCACGTACCAGCGCATGATTCAAACATGCCTGCAAAAACACATCGGAAAGACCATTGAGGCCTATGTAGACGATGTATTTTTCAAAACTAAACACGTCGGCCAGTTGGCGGACAACCTTCGAGATACATTTGCCAGCTTACGGGAGTATCAAATAAAAATTAATCCGGAGAAATGCGTCTTCGGAGTCCCAGCTGGCAAACTCCTCGGTTTCATCGTATCTAACGGAGGAATTGAAGCCAATCCGGCTAAAATTCGAGCCTTGGATCGTTTGGAGATTCCAACGGAGCTCAAGCATGTACAGAAACCGGCGGGCTGCGTAGCAGCTCTGAGCCGCTTCATATCACACCTCGGAGAAAGAGCCTTACCCTTGTACAAGCTGTTAAAGCAGACCAAAACATTCAAAAGGACCAAGGAGGCTGCGGCAGCCTTGGAAGACATCAAGACCCTCCTCGCCACAAACCCCATCCTGGCCGCGCTAGGTGTCTATGAACTGATGCTGTTATACATCTCGGCCACGAACCAGGTGGTCAGTGCAGTCCTTGTGGTCGAACGAGATAGGGAAGGACACAAATTCTAGGTCTAGAAGCCCGTATATTACGTCTCCGAGGTCTTAACCCCATGCAAGTCACACTACCCTCACTAGCAAAAGATAGCCTACACGGTCTTCATGGTGTCACAAAAACTCTGGCACTACTTTCAAGAGTGTTCGGTGACCGTAGCCTCCGACGTCCCGCTAAGTGACATCATCAATAATAGGGATGCGACAAGGCGCATAGCCAAATGGGCCATAGAGCTCCTACCTGTTGAGATCACCTATAAACCACGCCGGGCCATTAAATCCCAGGTGTTGGCAGACTTCATGGCCAAATGGACCGAAGCCGAACTCCCACGTGAGTACAGTACCTACTCACATTGGACTATGTATTTTGATGGCTCCAAAATGATCGCCGGCCTAGGGGCTGACGTGGTGCTCATGTCCCCCACGGGAGATAACATTAGATATGTACTACAAATCATGTACACGGACTCTAACAATGCGGCCGAATACGAAGCCCTTCTACACGGACTTCGGATAGCAGTCTCCATGGGTGTCAAACGCCTCAAGCTCCGAGGTGATTCCAACCTCGCTATCTCACAAATCAATGGCAAATTCGATGCCAAAGATCCAAAGATGACAGCCTACCGAAATGTCGTCATAAAGATCTTGACCAGGTTCGAGGGGTTGGAATTTCACCACATACCCCGAGATAGCAACCAGGCCGCAGATGTGCTCGCCCGGTTGGGCGCAAAGCAGGATAAGGTTCCCGAAAATACCTTCCTCGAATGGCTTTTCAAGCCATCTGTAGTCTGGCAAGATGGCAAAGGAACATCGGACTCAACCGACGTCGGGCACCAGGCCCAGCCCGAAGAAGACGACGGTAGCATAGGCGGGTCAACGATCCGGAAGAGTGATTCAGCGCATGAAGTCATGGCAGTTATCGCACCATGGACTGAGCCGCTCCTCGCGTACTTACTCCGAAAAGAGCTCCCTGGTAACCAAGCCAACTCCCGCCGGATTGTAAGACAATCTAAAGCTTACAAGGTTCATGAAGGGGAACTTTATAAAATGAGCACAACGGGCGTCCTCTAGAGATGCATATCCGAGGAAGAAGGAAAAATCGTACTTCAAGAGATACACTCCGGCATGAGAGGACACCACGCCGCTGCTCGGACCCTGGTCATCAAGGCTTTTCGCGTCGGTTTCTACTGGACAATGGCAAGCGTTGATGCCTCGGCATTAGTACAACGTTTCCCCGGCTGCCAGGTATTCGCCAAGCAGAGCCACATGCCCCCCACTTCCCTACGCACCATCCCCATTACTTGGCCCTTAGCGGTCTGGGGGCTCGATAGGGTCGGGCCACTCAAGGGAGGATCAAACAAGAACAAATACCTACTCGTTATGGTAGACAAATTCACCAAGTGGATCGAAGCAAAGCCAGTCACCTCGGCCGATGCTGTCCAGGCCATCGGATTCATTTCAGGGGTAGTCCACCGTTATGGTGTCCCCCACAGTCTGATCACAGACAACGGAACCAACTTGATGGCCAAAGAGGTCAAAGCATGGTGTAAAAAACTGGGCATTAAGCTTTATTACGCGCCCGTCTATCACCCGCAGTCTAATGGGCAAGTGGAGCGAGCCAATGGACTTATCCTTAGTGAAATTAAGCCATGGCTAGTTCGCTCCCTTAAAAAAGCCGATTGCAAATGTGTTGAGGAACTTGATTCCGTATTATGGGGCTTGCGTACAACACCAAACAGATCCACAGGATACACCCCGGTTTTTATGGTGTATGGCGCCGAAGCAGTCCTCCCCTGCGATATCATACATGATGCACCTCGGGTGCGCATTGTACGAGGAGCTAGAAGCCGAATTAGATCAGCAAGATGCCCTAGATGCTCTCAAGGAGGAGCGCAACCTCGCACGAGCAAGATCAGCTATTTATCAGCAGCAGGCCTGGCGCTACCACGGTAGAGAGGTTCGTGCCAAAGAATTCAATGTCGGGGCTCTCGTAATGAGACTACATCCCAAAAAACAAAAACACAAACTCTCCCCCTCGGCCGATGCTGTCCAGGCCATCGGATTCATTTCAGGGGTAGTCCATCGTTATGGCGTCCCCCACAGTCTGATCACAGACAACGGAACCAACTTGATGGCCAAAGAGGTCAAAGCATGGTGTAAAAAACTGGGCATTAAGCTTTATTACGCGCCCGTCTATCACCCGCAGTCTAATGGGCAGGTGGAGCGAGCCAATGGACTTATCCTTAGTGAAATTAAGCCATGGCTAGTTCGCTCCCTTAAAAAAGCCGATTGCAAATGTGTTGAGGAACTTGATTCCGTATTATGGGGCTTGCGTACAACACCAAACAGATCCACAGGATACACCCCTGTTTTTATGGTGTATGGCGCCGAAGCAGTCCTCCCCTGCGATATCATACATGATGCACCTCGGGTGCGCATGTACGAGGAGCTAGAAGCCGAATTAGATCAGCAAGATGCCCTAGATGCTCTCAAGGAGGAGCGCAACGTCACACGAGCAAGATCAGCTATTTATCAGCAGCAGGCCTGGCGCTACCACGGTAGAGAGGTTCGTGCCAAAGAATTCAATGTTGGGGATCTCGTAATGAGACTACATCCCAAAAAACAAAAACACAAACTCTCCCCTAGATGGGACGGGCCGTTTATGATTGACCAAGTACTCATCGGAGGAGCTTACCGCATCCGAGATCCAGAGGATGGCCGTTTAGAGCCCCACCATGGAACGTGGCGCTACTCCGACGTTTCTACGCTTGACACCAGACATACGGTCCGTGTAAATACTTTGTGCATTTTCTTTACCCTTAGTATTTTCTTTTTTCTTACTATTTATCTCCTCACCTCGGAACGTTATTTTAAGACCCCGAGGACAAACTAGAATGTTCTTTTCAAAACACATGCTATTCCGCCTCTTATGCACTATTGTCTTTTGAGCCACTATATGCATCGATTCGCTTTAAGATTTGGCCAAGCTAGGTTGCCTGGCTCCTATGCTTGCCCCTTACATTCCCGATATTTCAGCTAGAGGGCAAAGGGAGCACCGCTGTGATTGTTACTCCCGGGTCAACCGGTGTAGTACCTCAGACGGACAAAGCCGAAAGCTAGCGTTCTTATAATGCGGGTCGGTCGGCTAGGACATAGGAATAATGTGGCAAGGGTCTTTTCAAACCCCGACCAGGGGCTTTACCCCCGAGGTCACCCGTCTTTGGACGAGTGTGTTCGACACAATAACCCGAGGAAAGGAACTGTTGGAAGAACTATTTTCCTCGGAATATGTTTCTTACGTTAAAAAGTAATATAACATAACCTTCCGTTACCCTCTTGTCTTTCGAGCCGCATAGCCCGATTGCCAAGTCACCTGAAGCACCTGGTTCGATGACCTCGGCCAGGAGTATGGGACACTCCTCGGAATTTATCCGAGGAGGCAGAAGCCAAAGGCTGGTTGACAAAAGTATGGATAAACGGAAGGAAAATATTGACATAGAATACCTTGGTACATAAAGTCATACAAAAGTTTTCACGCGCTCTCTAAACCATCTATCAGGGTGTCCAACGTGCAATCCTTTTGTGAGAGACGTGCCGCAGGCATTACATTATCATATACCAGGCTAGTTGGGATTTCTTTCCCATCAGGCCCCATGGGTCCCACCTCTGCTAATTCCGTTATCCTTAGACCGGTGTAGTGGGTCTTCACCATGGCCCAAGCCTTCCTCGCACCTTCCCGGCAAGCTGATACTTTCCAAGCCTGGATCTGGCGCTGAGCTCCTTTAAGCTGCTCGGCTAGCGCGGCCATGTCCTCGGGGAACAACATCACCTCGGGCCATAAAGCCTGGTGCACGTCCTTTATAGATTTCCGTGCCCTCTCATGCACCTCGGGTAGGCGCACGCTCATATCTTCTGACACCGGACCCCGCGACTCCAGTGAAAGGCCAGTCAAACAAGGTGCCAAACAAAAAAAAACATTCGCATGACAAATCCTCTAGGACAACTACCCAACAAACGTCCGTTGCGATTCACAACTTATCATAAATCATGTCATCTATTTGCCGATTCTTTGCTTCTGCAGCAGCAAGACGAGCCTTTAAGCTCTCAATTTCCTGGGCCTGGCGGGCGTTCTCGGCCCTAAGCGCATTCACGCTATCCGCTCTCTGAGTGACCACGTGTTGATTCGCCTGGCGTTGCGCTTCAGCATACACCAGATCCTCGCGGGCTTGCTTCAGATCTCTTTCAAGATGGCCCAGGGCTTCCGCTGCTACAAGTGATTCTGGCGTCAACTTTTTTCCATTGGCATTAACCAATTATAGCACAAAAGAACTTACCGTGCACCTCTCTTGTGAATTTCTTCACCTGATCGACCTCGGACAACGCCGCATCAAGCTACACCTTGGTTTGAGCCAGCGCCGAGGTCAATTGCTCATTCTTCAAGCGAGCCTCCTATTATGACAGAGATTACTGGTTAGTATTCAAAGTCTTGATCCGACCCCAGGGGCTCGTATCAAGCCTTAGGGGCTACTACCATACTTGGTGGTCATGGTTGTTTCTAAACCTTACCCACAGTCCCCGCGACAAGATGTCTAGCAACTCATCGAAGGCACCTTGGGTAGCCCCGAGGTATGCGTCCACCACGCTGAGGGCATTGAGCTCCCTGCCCGAGAAAGCTGGATTGTTCAAAGAAGCTTTTCGCCGATGATAATTCGTGGCGCATTGAATCTCGGACAGAGTGGCCGATATCGCCGAGTCTTCGGGCTGGGCGACTCCGGAGTCAACCCTCACGGGATTTTGGGCCTCTATTTCCTTGGGCGGGGCTGCGGCTTCCTCGGCCTCCACATGTACTGTGGAGGGGGAAAGTTGCCTGCACATAATCGGGGATGTTAGAATCCAAAGTGCCTTTACAGTAGCGTAAATCAAAATATTACCTATTGATGGAGGGGGCACTTTCACCTGCCTCCGGGACCTCGACCTGGATTTCTTGCGCTTCTGTCGAAGTCTTTCCCAGCAAAGTCGTCTCTCTGCGAAGGCGTTGAGAGCGCCACCCCTTCGGAGGAGAAGTCAGATGACTAGTGGCTGGAGGACGAGGGCCTATCTTTCGTTTGGAGGAAGGGAGTGTTACCGATGAGGCCGGCCTCGTCCCCGGCATGTCAGGGGTGACAACTACTTTTGAGCCATCAAGGCTCTCCAGGAAAAACTTCCTCCCTTCGTTGATTAGGTCCAGGTCTTCATCCTCGTTATAGAGAGGGTCTTCCGCACGACAGTGTAGTTTTGGCTCAGGGGCCGGACTGCTCACGCCTTCAAGCCAACCCCTCCATCGCTGTTCGAAGGCCGAGGTGTTGTGGGTTAACTCTAAAAGATCCCAAAAGTAAACGAGAAAGTTCAAAAGAAAAACTTACTATGTCAGTAGGATTGCTATATGACAGCCCGTCCTTGAACGAGCACGTGGCAAACTCCTCCGCGGACCCCTGGTATATACTGGCTAGTATAGCTCCAAGGGTCATTTGATCCATGAAAGCTCCTTGATGGATCGGGAAGCATCGTTGGATCCATTGTACTCGCACAATAGGTGCTGACGCAGCCGGAGGGGTTGGACTCTTCGGTCTAGAGCCACTGCCATCACATCAATGATGCTGAGGCCAGCGCTTGATAGAACCTTCACTTTGGCCGCTAGATTGGTCACGGCCTCATCTTCCTCTTGTGCCAAGCTCCGCAGCCTCCAGCTGTAGCGCTTCTTCAGCGGATCCAATGAGAAGGGTGGGAGGCCTAGTCAGTCTGGCTCGTACAACGGGACGTCATTGATATAAAACCACTCGGATGGCCAGTAATCAGCATCTTCCCGAGGTGTTCCCGCTGGGTAGCCAGTCTTGTCGACTCGGCAGACTTTGGCTCCTCCAACCTCGAATAGCTTGTCGGCCGAGGAGCGGGGCACGATGCAGAAGTACTTCCGCCATAATCCGAAGTGTGCCTGACAGCCGAGGTGTAGCTCGCAGAGTGCGACGAACCCCGCAATGTGCCGTAAAACTCCAACAGGCCACGGAGGAAAGGGTGGATTGGAAACCCTAAACTGCGGAGAAGGAAGGGCACGAAACATACCCGCTCGTCTCCTCGCGGTGAAGAGAAATTCTCGGTGTGGGCTTGGCCGTCGAGGGACATTAGTCCAGGGCGGCTTGGGGCCAGATCTGCATCCAGCAGATAGCCTTGAGTCGCCAAACGTTCTAATTGATGGTGCGCGACGGAGCAGCTCACCCAGTCCCCTCTATCAGGGCCGTGAGGACGCCTTGATGATCCCTCGCCGCTTGCCATTGTTCAGGCTCTTGAGCTTGGGGTGGGAAGAGAGGGGGATTTTTCACTGCGGTTGTGGATGCAAACTGCCACCAGCAAGGGTTACGCGTCTGTTAAGTAAAGGCAGAAGGGGGCTGACGCTTCGACATTTTTCCCATCAAGGGACCCAATTCCCAAGGTGGCATGTTCCTCGAAATCTGAAATTGGGCCCCAATGGAATTCTAAGGGTTGGCCAAGGTCTTTAAAATCTGGTCGGAGAATAAAGCACGGGAACTTGTCTATCGAGCCAAGACTCCGGAAAGTGAAGGGCGTCGACTTCGGCATCGAAGACCAGTTCAGGGGCTAGTGATGGTGTCCTGGATTAGGGGTGCCAACCTAGCCGGCTTGTCTCCTCGGTTGGGCCGGTATGCCCTCGTACGTGATCAAGAGGGACTCCAGAGACCGCACACGGGAGACGTGATCGAGGCTGTCTCTTCTGAAGACTTGTAGTACACTTCAAGATTTTGCCAGCCGCCTTACTCCTAGATACCAACCTTGTAACCTTAGATCCCTCCCTGGCATGTATATAAGCCATAGGGTTTAGCCCGTAGGGGACCTCAATGCAATATCGCTCACCTAGCCCTAGAAGTTAGACACATATCATGATCTCGAGGTAAATCAACTCTGTACTTGTTATATCTTCATCAATATAAATAGAAGCAGGACGTAGGTTTTACCTCCATTAAGAGGCCCGAACCTGGGTAAAACAATGTCTCCCTTGTCTCTGTTACCACCGATCCGAGATCCGCAGCTCAGAACCCCCTACCCAGAGGTCTGCCGGTTTTTACACCGACAATCGGGCACATCAAGACGATGCGCCTACAGCTGAAGAAGCTCGACGATAGAAGCACCCCAACAGTGTTCATGGGCTACGAGACAGGCTCCAAGGTGTACTAGATGTACGACCCCATCGCGAAGCGTGCACATGTCTCCCGCGACATCATCTTCGATCAGGACGTGCGCTGGAGTTGGGAGGCACCGAGGGATGCCTCGGCAAGCAGCTCCTTCGCCATGGAGTACCCGATGTACTCCATGACCCCGGGTAGTGCAAAGACTGGCACAGCGACCCTGGAAAGTGCATCCCCGGGATCCGCTGAGGCCACGGGAAGCATGGGCCCAGGAACTACGACCCCGGCAACATTGCCCCTGGGTGCAGCGTCCCCGAGCACCCCGCCAACAGGCGAGGTGGTTCCTGGGCAGTTCGCAACCCCGCCAAGGGCAAGGTCGGAGCTGTTCGACGCTGAGGATAGCGTTGATGCCCCAGATAGGTTCTGACACCTAGGGGATCTTCTCGGCAAGCCTGCGGCAACACCCCAGCTGCCCGAGAACGAGGACGTTGTTGATGACCATGTCATGTATCTGATGGCCGAGGAGGAGTCGACCATGTTCGCGGAGGCCAAGCAAGAGGGTTGCTGGCGCCGGGCGCTACTGGACGAACTGTCATCGATTAACGATAACGCCACCTGGACACTCACCACACTGCCTGCAGGGCACCAAGCCATTGGGCTCAAGTGGGTGTTCAAGGTGAAGAAGGATGAGCACAGCGCCATTGTCAAAAACAGGGCGCGCCTCATCGCAAAGGGCTACGTGCAGCGCGAAGGGGTGGACTTCGAGGAAGTCTTTGCTTCGGTGGCAAGGCTGGAGTCTATATGACTCATCCTTGCCGTGGCAACACACCGTGGGTGGGAGGTACACCACATGGACGTCAAGTCGACGTTCCTCAATGGAGACCTCGATGAGGAGGTGTACGACACCTAGCCATCGGGTTTTGTTGCCGGGAAGCACAAACAAGGCGTGTACAAACTGCACAAGGCCCTGTACGGCCTCCAACAAGCCTCAAGGGCATGGAACGTCAAGCTCGATGCAAGTCTTGCATCACTTGGGTTCTCACACAGTGCTTCTGAGCAGGGTGTGTACTCCCGTGGCATCGCGAACATGCTGCTCATCGTCAGCATCTACGTCAATGACCTGGTCATCTCTGGGGTAGAGCCCGAAGAGGTTCAACGCTTCAAGGATGAGATGCATCGTCTTTTCAGCATGAGCGACTTCGGGCTGCTCCGGTACTACCTCCGACTAGAGGTGAACCAGGAGCGTGGTCGCATCACGATCATGCAGGCGGCCTATGCTGCCAAGATGCTCGAGCGAGTAGGCATGGAGGACTGCCATGCTGTGCACGCTCCGATGTAGACAAGGCTGAAGCTCAGCAAGGAATGCCCCGAGAAGGCGGTGGACGCTATGTTCTACCGCAGCGTTATTGGGAGCCTCAGATACCTCGTGCATACCCGGCCGGACATCTCGTTCGTTGTCGGGTACTTGAGTAGGTTCATGGAAGCCCCAGCAAGCGATCACCTCGCTGCCATCAAGCACCTACTCCGATACATCACGGGTATGCTCACGCACGGATGCCTGTATCGTCATGGTGACGGCGAGAGCTTGGTCAGCTACAGTGACTCCAACCACGCTGGTGACGTGGACTCCCAGAAAAGCACCTCGGGCGTGCTATTCCTTCTCGGGAGTAGTCCCGTCAGCTGGCAAAAGGTTGTCGCCGCGTCTTCATGCGAGGCAGAGTACATCGCGGTAGCTACAACGGCTTGTCAAGGCGTCTGGCTTGCTCGCCTCCTCGGCGAGATGCTAAACCAAGACACAGCCCCTGCACTCATCCTTGTCGACAAAAAGTATGCGATCTCCCTCTGCAAGAACCCAGTGCTCCACGACATTATGGTTGTGAGGCTATCTCAGTTTTTCTTCTATTCATAGCTATTTATAGGCTGAGCTACAACAAATATCCTACCAACTCTCAACTACTCCCAACTGCCCTCACCTGATCCTACCTACTCTCTGTCAGCGTAGGACAGCGATGCGACGGGAGCATACGTACTACCCATGTCCGAGTGGAAACTAGAATGGCATCCGACTGAGTTATCAGTCGGCATGCTCCTACCCAACCGACTGAACACACTCAGTCCGGTTGGTCACTGGACGGCATCCTAACCATGCCCTAGTACAAACTCCATCCGACTGACACACCAGTCGGACTTCCTACCCGAGTAAACTGAAACAACAACTTCACTCGGTTGATACAACCTGAGTGAAAACAGGTTAATTACAACAGTAGTAGTACTAACAGTCATTTATGAATTGGCCTGCATGTCTGGTTGACCATATGCAGTGTGATTAAATCTCACTAGCTATGTAGTAGTACACAACACTAGAGGTGTGGTTAGAATTTGTAAATAATACTGATAGCAGCTGCTAAAGGAGTGGCGCCCATTCTCGCCGCCGGCCGGCTGCTCCAAGGAGAGGACTTTTTTTTACTGTTTTGACCCATTAACGAAAGTTTAGCACGATTTGACCCTATTTTGAAATCTTTTTTGGATCTGACCCATTTCAAGACGCCAGCAACCGTGACGTTTTGGTTACACTGGGAACGCCGCGGTCTCCGGCGTCTGGCCCTGGCCCACCTCATGCTACCTTGCAACGTAGCAAAGGGTAGACGCCACAAACTTCGGCGTTTTGGTCAGAAAATTTAAGTAGCATGCATGAACATATACCTCGGAGTACATATAAGAAGAAGCGAAGTCGCCATGCAGTGTCGCTTAAGCTTTCCTGTAGGTCCCAGCAGTCCCTAGTGCTAGTGCAATCCATGTGTACGAGAGCATCTCCACTCGTTCGGCCCCCCAGCGCACCGCCCGGCGCAATTTTGGCCTTCGGCCGGCGCTTTTTTGGCCCTGAGGGTGATCTAGTTCCCAGCCACGTCCCCAGTTGCCGCCCACAAGACGGCATAAATTCAAACTTGTCCATTCCCGCTACCCAAAAAACGCCACCAGTCCGGCGATCAGTGCCACGAGTCCGGCGATCACCATGCCACAGTTCGGCGATCAATAAAAAGTGCGGCGGTCAAAAGAAAGGACGCGTAGGCAATGCATCAAACGGCGGCGGCGACCTCCGGCGTCGGACTGGCGGGAGTCGGCGTGCGCAGGCTGGTCGGCGTCGGCGTGGCTTCTGTGCTGGGCGTCGTGGAGGCATCATCGCTCGGGCTTGGCGGCGGCGTTGGGCTCGGCGAGGGAGTTGGCGCGACCGTCGACGGCATCTGGTTCAGGATGAGGCCACGCTCCGCCAGGTACCACGCCTTGACCTGCTCGTCCATCGTCGACATGTCCGCCCCACCCCCCCCCCCAAAATCAGGAATGCCAGGTCGGTGTTCCTCTTCTTCGCGGCGACGTTGGTCCGGAGCAGGTCGAGCTTGACGGCGTTGTTCGTCATCAACGCTGACCACCGCGCCTCGGTTTTCTCTTCCCTCTGGGCGACGTGGGTCTTGGCGTCGGCGAGGCACTACTCGATGGATGCTTGCAGCCACGCGGTAGCCGGCGCGGCGTCCTTCGCCGACTTGGCCCGTTTGTTGCCGCCCGGGCGCCCATCGGCCGCGCCCGGCTTGTACGTCTCCTTGGCCTTGGCGAGGGTGCGCCGGACGTCCGCCCACTTCTCGCACTTCTCGATCCGGGAGAAGACGTGGAGGTACTTGAAATCTTGGTCGGTGTTGCTGTCCTGGCGTTATATGGCGAACATCCGGACCATCTGCGCCGAGGAACAAGTGTCGGCGACGCACGGCAAAAAATGAGCGAGAGACCGGCGTCTGTGCATACCTGACCCTCGATGCTGGCGCCGCTTTCCGGGCGAGCCGCGACCTCCTTGACGACCCCATGCCATTTGTTGCACGCCGTTTGGATGAGCTCCCAATGGTTCGTCATGGCCTTCGAGCCGCGCTTCATGTGGATGGTGGCGAAGTAGGGGTCGACCAACTTGCGCTCGTCGAACTCCGACTTGATGCGCTCCCAGTACGTGTTGGCGCTCTGGTTCGTGCCGGTGATCGGGTCGAGGTAGACGGTTTTCCACGCTTCGGCGAGGCACTCGTCTTCTTTGGACGCCCACTTGACGCGCGGCTCTCCGGTCCTGGCCGCCCGCTTCTTCTTTTTCCCTTTCCTCGCCGGAGTAGGTGCCGGCTCCTCCTCCTCCTCCTCCTCGTCCTCCTGCTCCTCCTCGTCCTCCTCCTCGTCCTCCTGCTCCTCCTCCTCTCTGTAGTCGAGCTCGGCGTCCATGTCGCCGGTGAGGTCCATTGTATCGTCTTGGGCATTGAACCCGGGGGAGGCGGCGGCAGCGGCCGAGCCGCTCGTGATGATGTCGTCCATGTTGGCTTCCGTCGCGTTCGGGTTGCCGAGATGTGACGACGAGGCTTGCGAGAAGTGCAGCGCGCCACGGCGTAGAGGCGGCGTCGGGGAGGCTGCGTAAGCCGGCGGTGAGTAGGTGTACGGGGGGTACTGGACGCCGGCGAACGCGAGTGACGGCGTGCGCTGGGCGGGGTGGCCATGCGGAAAGGTGATGTTGGGGTTGAATCCGCCGTGCGCGTCGCCGTCGGCGTAGCCAGGTGAGCACCCCCAGGGCTGTGGCGACCCGACGCTCTGCTGGCTCCAGGGGCGTGTGGGCCGTGCCCGCCCGGTGGATTCATCATCCCCGCGCGAGATGCCTCCGTCTGCTCCGTCGCGTGAGACGCCTTTGCCTGCTCCTTCGCCGCCGCCCTGTCCCGGGCCTTCTTGGCATTTAGCCTGTTCCGTCGGTCGGTGGTGACAGCCTCCCGGCGCTGAACCTCCGCCTTCCAGTCAGCGTTCGACATGCCCGGTGGTTTGGACGGCGGCGCCCTCGGCTTCCTCTGCTTCGGCTAGGTGGCATCGGCATCGGTAGCGGCGCGAGGGGCCGTGTACTTCTTCGGCGGCTTGGCGGCCGGATGGAGGGGAGATGGAGGAGAATGGTAGGAGAAGAGGGGCAGAAGGGGGGAATGGAGGGAAACGGAGGGGGAAAAGCGGGGGGATCGGCGGGAATGAGGTACATGGTTGTGAACCTAGACATTTGAGGTATGATCTGTCACTGTCCGCGGACGCGCTCGGTCGCGTCCGTGAGCGTTTAGGGACCGAATTACTACCTCCGTCCTGGTTTATTTGTCCCCATGTATTTTGGGCTAATTTTTGACCATATATTTAACTAACAAAATGTTAGTGCATGTCATAAAAAATTTATACCGTTGAATTCGTATTTAAACATAGTTTTCAATGATATTATTTATTGTCACATGCAACAACACTTTATTGGTTAAATCTAATGTCAAAGTTTGGCATAAAATATAAAAAGAACCAATAAATCAGGACGGAGGTAGGTATGACTGATGATGCTTTTACACATAGGTTTGAAGTCTTTCCAGAAAAATTTTGTCGGATCAAGATGTACATACGCATGTATATGTATGCATACGAGTACATACACAACATGGTGCTAGACGTTGGTTGGCTCCAACAGAAAAGCACGGCCATCAAACGCATTGATTGCACTAGCATTAGACATTGCTTTTTTTTTGGTATGGGGTAGCACTAGGCATTGCCGTGGCCTCCAGAAAGGCTCAGGGGACACTGCATGGCGACTTCGTTCCTTTGATCCTTTCGTTCGTATGTGTGCGTACAAGCATGCATGCTATTTAAACTTTCGGACCTAAACGCCAAGGTTTGTGGCGTCTACCCTTTGCTTCGTCGCAAGGTGGAACAGGGTCCAGACGCCGGAGACCGTGGCGTCTTCAGTGTAACAAAGACGCCACGCTTGCTGGCGTCTCGAAATGGGTCAGATTCGAAAAAAAATTTAAAATAGGATCAAATTATGCTAAACTTTTGTTAATGGGTCAAAACAGTAAAAAAATCCCCAAGGAGATGCTCCGAGGAGGTGTGGTTAGAGTGTCGTGTGTTCGCTGCTGCAGAACAAACTTATTATTTGAAATATTGTGAAAGCTGTGAAAGATGAACTATTCAAGTTGTAACATGGTTCCCGCACTAGACCACCTGAGGTACCTGACAATGACATAGTTATTAAGTTTAGCTGGTTTTAAGACAGTTTAAACTAATAATCTCTAGGAATATTTTTATCCATATTTGGTAGGTGTTGCTCTCTATTTCATCAACATGGGAAGCATTATGTTAATTATAGTGCACAACTGTTGTTGATGTAATCCTCAAAAAGAAAAAAAACTGTTTTTGATGTAGTGGCGGAGCTACGAAGAAAAGGCTGCGCAAGGTAGGCTAAAGAAAAGCACAATTTTTTTAGGAATTAGTCAGTACTCGGTACCTTTTGTTCTCATTGAATTTCACCGTCTATGTTAACAAACAAGTTGGCAAGATGATCTTCATACACTAAAATGCCCTCTGAGTCATCAATAAAAAATACCTTTTCGTCTTCTATTTCTACATATGAATCCGTAACAAAATGCATTAATTTACAGTCTGTTCAACCAATGGATAACGAAAACACACTGCTCCAGAGATATTTAGAAATTACCCAGCGGGGTCAGGAGGTAAACATTGAGCTCTACACACCGTTGGCAGCAGAACGACTGTCTTGGTTGGCAGCGCAGCGGACTGCAGCGGTCAGCGGAGGCAGGGGTCCGACGCACCGCGATAGGATCACGATGGCCGGGGTCAGGACTGGCCGCTGCGGAGGCTGGAGCCCCGAGGGATGGGCGGACGGCGGCACGACGAGGTCCCGCGGAGGTGGGCGGCGCCATGGATCAGGCAGGAGTAAGCAAGAGGGCCGGGGAGGGCGGCAGCGTGGCAGTGCAACACAGGCGGAGGCGGCGGCCGGCAAGGTCAGGAGAGGTGGCGAGTGCGTACAATCTTGCGTGCGTGCGTGCGGCGAGGAGGTTGTGCAATGGGGGGGGGGGGGGCGTTGGTAGCTGGCTATGCGACGCGAGGTCTGCGAACTGCACGAGATGCCGGCGGCGGCGGGAGTCCTGGCCAGCGGGCGGCGGCTGCTCATGATATGTGCTCGTGCGAGACTTGCTTGGATCTCCTGGTCGCTGTGGTGGACTGGGCCAAGGTGGGTACGAAGCGTAGCAATGGCCCTAACGAAGCTCCGCCTCTGGTTGATGGACTCTGTTTTTAATCTGTTCTGATGCAAATTTTCTGTAACAGCCCAGAGTAATTAATGCCCTAATTAGAATTTGATTGTCATTTTTATTTTTGCATCATGAGCATTGCATAGGCATCACGCTGCCTTCATCAAAAATATTTTTTGGATATTTTATTTCGCCATTTTGTCAAATGATGAATAAGTAAACCTCTTTTTCCTTTTGCCCTTCTGCATCGAGGCTCACCCCGACACTTTGTACATTTGCACATGGCCATGGTATGATGCTGTGAAACTCCATACCAAATTTCATGATTTTATCCCAAAGCTAGCTATTATTCATAGTTCAAAACCCCATTTATTTGATAAATGAATTTATTTTTGAAATAAATATTAAATGAGCTCCGAATTGGATGAATTATTTTGTGTGGCCTCAATATCGTCTAGAGAGGCTACATTTAAAATTTAAGTCAATCGGAGTTCGTTTGATGCCCCCAATGGCTTAATATGGATGCGCTATAGAAAATTAAATAATAAAACGAATTTACAAATAAAACTGTGCTATTGGGCCTTTTCTCTCTCTAATCACAGCCCATTTTTTGCTCTCTCCTAACCAGCCCACCTAGTCCACTACTCCCTTGCTATATAAGGAAGACCCCTCCTTACAATTTTGGGCAAACCCTAGCCACCCTAATCCCTCAAACCCTAACCCTAATATGAGGAGAGAGCCTCCTCTCTCCCAGATTTACCACGACCACCTAAACCCTAGCCTCCCCCTCAAATCTGACCGTTACATCCCAGATCCAAAGGCCAAATTGAGCCCCACCGCAGCTCCCCTTCGTCTCCCACCCGCAGGGGCCCGCCATGCCCATCCGTGGCCCTCCAGAGTCCATCTGGAGCCCGCAGCCGCCGAGCTCCCGAAGGAGACGGCCGAGTCGCCTGCATCCTCGAGCCGGAGCCGCCTCCCCGTCCGCTCGCGTAGCCGCTGTCGACGCACTGGCAAGCCCGCGCCCTGCCCGCCTTCCTCTCTTCCTTCCTCCCCTACCTTTCATCCCTCTCTCTCACCTTGTTTCTTGCTCACTCTGCTGGACGAGCCATGGCGCGCGCGCCCGCCAACTGCCGCCGCCGGCCTCCACGGTGTACGCCACCGATGGATGTGAAGGAGAGTGCCTTGTGGGTTCTTCTTCGTGGGGATGCGAAGGGGAGAACAAGGTAGTGTTATGTTTGCAGATAGGTAGGTGATTAGCATAGTTGGATATAACGGGTTACCTTGATCCTTACGCGCTCTCTTACCTTATCTCTGATAGACGCAAGGTTTAGCGTGTCTCCATAGAATGCTAGTGCTTGTTGCTGCTAAACAACTTACCCCCCCCCCCCCCCCCCCCCCCCCCCAGGGGGATACCTATTGCATACAGTAGTGTATATTTCCGGTAAGTCTTGCGAGTACTTTGGATGAGCAATCCAGCTGGCAGCAGTTCAGGAAGCAGGTTTGATGATGGACGACGTTAGCTGGTTATCCCACAGACTGTGGTTTAGGCAGGAATATGGACGTCATTTGCTTTTCTTTAAAGCCTTCTTATGGAAATTTGTATTCTTTACCTGTCTAAAGTTTATTCGCTTCCGTGTATGAGTTGTATCTTGGTTGCAAGACCCTTGTTGTATTCTTTCGTTAAATTTGACTCCTCGAAGTTGTTGTAATACTATATATTTATGTTGTTGTTGCGCAATATTTGTAATATGTGTTGTGATACCGACGTTCTACCACATGGCGTACACATTTTCCACGTGTACGTTGTGTGAAGGTGACGTCTTGGGATCAATATTATGCGGAGGCTAGCGGAGGTTGCTAAGGGCTAGTTTGGTTCTTGTCCTTGGGGCTATGCCTGGGAATAGCCTGGGAATTTGCTAGTTTATGCCTGGCCAGGCACACCTGCGACCATGGTGTTTGGTTTGAGTAGTTGGCCTGGAGAACGTGCTACATAGAAAGGTGTGCTAGCCTCTGACACACAGTGCATTAATCTATGTATTTGGTCCAGGCAGCCTAGCCAGGCGTGGAGAAAAGGACGCTTGAGCCAGGCTGATCACCTTGCCTGGGCTAAGCATAATATTTTATTCGAATTCTTTAATTGGGCAAGGCTAATGAGAAGTCCAGGCCAGGCAATCATTTCTTATTTCAGGCACAAACCTAACAGCTACCAGGCAGGCTCCAGGCACAGGCCAGGCCAGGCGCCGTGAGTTGTGGAAGACAACCAAACTGACCCTAAATCTGCATAGTGCCGGTCTCGGGCGCTACATTTTCCAACTAATTATTTTCAGCTGCAGTTAAAGAAGAAGTGTAGGTACTGCTGAAGTACAATGAATAATCAGTTGAATCAGTTGTCTACTCGTCTAGATGTTGAGCACTATCTATTTTGGAAACTTGGTTATGTTTCAGTGCATGGTTAGGAGATGATTGTAATATGACAGCTCTTTCGGCTGGAGTGAGCATGTACCAAATTTCTGCCTGTGATGTTCTTTATTTCCCACGGTAATTGGACTGTCAAATTACCATTTTCTCTGCGTGCATGATTGATGATTTTGTAGCAGCTGAGATGCAGCTTGTAATTATATTTATGTGCATTTAGTATGGGAATTTAATTGTATACATGCACCAGTTACTTTGCTTCCCGTACAATTCGTATCAGTGTTCATGTACAATCAGTATGGAAAATGAGTAAGCATGAAGCAGCAGGTAACCACGTGGACATGTCCATAGTTTGAAACTTTGGGCTCAAACCGATTCTAGGGAATGGACTGGATTGGTTTGGCTTGAAAACATGAGCAGTTCAGTTTGTTTTGGACTGTAGCACTTACAATTTGGATTGATTTAGTTTGATTGGTAGACTTGTACATGTATGAGTTGGTCTGGGTTTGATTTGGATCTCAAACTATTCCCAGGTTTACCTGTACAGGAGTAGGCGGGAGGGGGGCTGGTCTGCGGCAGGGTTTGTGGTGGACGGCAGGCATGTTCGTTCATCTTTCTCGATGGCGTCGGGCGGAGGCGACAGATCCAGGATCCGCGGGGCATGGGGTCGTTCCCTGGCCGATGTGCCACAGTGACAGTTGCTTTGTCCTGGGCGACAGAGTTCTTCTTCGGCTCACAAATTGTCATGGCGATGGTGCTCCCTCGGATCGTTGGTCAGCGGCGGGCCGTCCTCTTCCCCTCCAGCGTGAGCTTCTGAGGCGATGGAGGCCAGGGACGGGCGAGGCAGGCATGTGGAGCAGTGACTTCCAAGGGCTCTTCTGTTTTTTCTCTTTCGAGGTCCTCTGTGCAATTTGTCCAGGACACCTGTTCTTCCTATGGTTTAACACGCACGTACTTTCTCAAAAAAAAAAAAATACAATACCTAAGGATGCATAACAGTTTTGGTTTCTTAAGATCGATCAAGTCTACCTTGTCCGGCCGGAAGCACAAAGTGACGCCTACGTATTAAGGGGAAGCAAATATTCGTATACATGCACGTACGTCCGTGTGTGCAAAAGCTTAACAAGGGCCAAAACAGGAAGAAGCCAGGGCCTAAAACTGGCCCACATGACACCAGATGACAAGGAGTACACCAGCCCCCGTGTTGCTCCCTGGGGCGACTCGGGTGGTGAAAACCTAGCCGCCGCCCGAGACCCTAGCCTTCCCCTTCGAACCCTCGCCACCGCCGGAGGATGCTGGTGGGCAAAGCCCTCAACAGCGAACGGCGGCGGTGTGCCTCCCCCTTTTCTGTGCAAGCGGCGGTGTGGAAGGTGCGGAGGAGGCAGTCTGCGGTGGTCGTTGTGTTGCGGTGGTGCAAGAGGTGGCTGCACGGGGGCTGAGCGGTGGCGGACAGGCGTGCGTGCGGCCCATGCAGGCCAGATCTGGGCCCGTGAGGGCAGGTTTGATGCGCCCGAGCAGCAGGGAGGAGGTGGAGTGATCAGACGCGGCGCTCTCCCTCATCCCACATTGTTGCGGGGGCGGATGGGATGCTGCCTTGGCCAACCGTGTGCGCTGATCTGGCCCTCCTAGGTCTGCCGGTGGTGGCGCCTCTGGTTGCGGCGGCGGCCGCTATTTGTGGCACATGTGGAGCTCCTGTGGGTGCCGGGGTTTTTCCCTTGGCTTGTGAACCTGCGGTGGCGGCGAAGTGCCATAGGCCGAGGAAGGCGGCACGGCACGCCGTGACGGTGGGTGTGCTACGGCAGTCGAGGGGATAGGTCCCCGGCTTCCGAGGCGGTGTGGTGCGAGTTAGGCCGAGCAGCGGCTTCGGGCTGCTGGCCGCGTGTGTGCTCCGGTTGTGCGTGCGGCGGAGCTTTGATCAGGAGTTGGGTTGGTGGTCTATGCGTGGTCACCGGAGTGGCGGCTCCGGGTTGGTGGTTTTGGTGCAATGCTGCTGGTCGTATGGGCAGCAGTGGGATGACGGGCGGTGGTTCCGGTGTAGGCATTGACTCCTTGGCGGCATCGAGTGCTGGTGGCGCGGTGGACTGTCCTCGCGATAGTTTGGTGATGGTGGTTTTTCGTAGTGCTCCGGACGAAAGTTTAGCCCGACTTTGTAGCTGCTCAATTACTGTGATGTTCTTCCGCGTTGTTCCCATCTTGATGGCATTGTTGTGGAGTCCGGAACCGTCTCCAACCTCGCGGTTCGTCTTTCGATTGAAAACCCAGATCAATTCTTGATTGGATGGTGGCGGCGCTCTCTTGACGTTCTCCTCCTTGGAGGCACCATTTTTGGAAGATGAGGCTCGGTTGGCGTTGCCGGCACTGACTTTCTCCGGTGGGATGGTGGTGGCTTCCAGTGCATTTGATGGTTGAGCGTCGCTAGCTTGGTTGTGTGGTACGCTGTTGTCCGTATGGTCGGTGAGGCCCAAAATCGCTTCCCTTCGTGTTCTGGCTTTCTCTCCGGTGGCGGGACTCGATGGGTGTGCTGCCTAGTGTTACGTGTCCGATTTGTTCGGCGCTGCCCCAGACCTTGTCTAGCTGGGGAGTGTGGCCGTGGGGGTTTGCCGGTTTTTCCCGTAATAAAACATGCCCTGTGTGGTTTTGGGTCCGGTTTTCCTTATAAACGGGACCAACTGTCTTCTTCTTTAATGCAATGTAGGAGCTCCCCGCCCATTGACGAGGTTCCGTAAAAAATAAATTAGCCTTAGATAGGGAAAACCGAAGGAAGAGCCCAGAACTTGCCTCAGGCTAGGGAAACCTGGAAAAAAAAAGGCCTAAATCTGGCCTGGTACGAAGCTAACAGGAAAAACGTGAAATTCCCCTTCATTTCTGCCTAAATCTTGACTGTTTTCCAGGCGTGCCTTGCTTCAAGCGAGCTCCTAGCCCGCGCGTAGGGTGTTAGCGTGCGACCGATCACGGACCCCCCCCCCCCCCCCACACGCGGCTTTGAGCTGGCCCAGTGCGGGGCTCGGAGCGCCTTTTTTCCATTTTTCTCTTTCGTTTAATTTTTTATGAAATTCAAAAATGTTCATGAAAATTTGAAAAAGGTTTAAGAATTTGAAAAAAAATTAAAACTTTGAAAAATGTTTGGGAATTTTAACAAGGGTTCAAGATATTTTTAAAAAGGTACCAATTTTTAAAAATGTTTTTAAATTTAAAAGTTCATATATTTTTAAAAATGTTCACAAATTTTTGAAAAATGTTCATAAATTTGAAAAAGTTCATTAGTTTAAAAAGGTTCTTGAATTTCAAAAAATATTTGTGGATTGAAAACTTGTTCCCCAAATTTCAAAAAATATTCATGAATTTGAAAAAATATTCCTGGATTTCAAGAATTGTTAAAAAAGTTGATTTTTTCTAGATTTGAAAAACTATTGACAAATTTGAAAAATGTTTTCAGAGTTAAAAAATATTCCTGAATTACAGAAAATGTTCATGATTTTAAAAATTCAGAAAAGGAATGTAAAAAGATATAAAAAGCAATTTGAAAAAATGAAAGAAAACCGGCAAAAAGAAAAACAGAAAAAAAGCCGATCCAGAACCTTTCCCAAACCACTTTAAAAAAAAAGGACAGCCATACTGGGCCGGCCCAATAAGGCGCTCTGCGGCTCTCAGGGGTGCGTGTTTGATTGACACTTGTCGACCTACGATCGGAATAGGCTTTCCCTCGCTTCATGGCCTAAGTCTAGGCATGCCTCTTTGAGACATGAGGAGGAGGCCACGGCTGGGCTGCTTGCGATGGGTCACTGAAAGCCTAGTCAAATTTGTGTTGGCCGGGCCCAACGCTCCAACCCACAGGCCAGGCTGCCTGGTGGTGGTGGGTATGTTTGGAGCTGGATGTCAGCCAAGTTCCTCCAACGATCCATTTGGATCTCTCTTATGGGCTGGTAAGGGAACTTGATAACTGCAAATATCATTGCATGTAAAATATTCTCATAATATATTTTATACAGGTTCAGATATTGGTTGAGAATAAGAACAACTTTGAACTCACGTAGGCTTTGACCTTGGTGGCAGAGGTGCAACCTATAAGAATAGACAGTGACGTTATAAATGAGGCCAGTATGTATTTCAGATCATCATCATTATGTAGTATGTCCATGAATACATACATGGTTTTTGCATGAATACATACATAGTTTTTGATAACCCTGATCAAATTATTCTTAGGTAGTACAATTTGTAACGCGGACACTGGAACAGCTTTTGGTACGTATCTCCTTGACCTGTCATAACAAATATAGTTACACACAAGGCTGTTCTTCTCCAGGATTCTTGTATTCTACCCTCTCGGGATGTACCGAGGATAGAAGTATAAGATACAAAACATGGTCAATAGAACCTATATGTGAGTAAATTTTATGTTCTTTTCAACTTTTTTTTATAAAGGGTGGATTTTATTGGCTCAAAATGGAACATCAAGAGAATACAAACATGATGAACACACACCCGGCCTCTGCATAGCTAAGATGCACACAGCCAATACAACACACACAAAAACCGCCAAATAATAGCAAAGTCATATAAGACCAAATCTATGTACAGGCGAAGAAAAAAAAACATAGCGATCAGATCCGTAATCAGCAAACTGAAGCAATGACCATATCCACACCAACCATCTCATGACACACATGGACGACGAGGTTTTTCAACAGCAACGCCTTCAGGAAGGGAGCGACGCTTAAGCGCCACCGTCGCCGGATTCAACCATCAAGGCTAGAATCTAGGTTTTCACCCTGAATAATCAGACCGAGCATATCCGAGCAATGCCTTCAACAAGGTAACGACATAGAAAAAATGTTGCCATTGCCAGGTATAACCAACTTGGATTAGACTTAGGCTTTCACCCCGAAGCTCAAGACCGGATGCTCATGTAGCACCACCATCGAAGTCACTCATGTGTTGTCACCACCACTTTTTCGCGATCCCATCAACTACATGTGATGTGTCCGCCGCCGATGCACAACCATCCCGCTGCGTCAGGCCGTCGTCCATAGTTTACATCTCACCGCCGAAGTCAACCACCAGATCTGAAGAAATGAATTCTTCCGAAGATCTTTCGGCGACCATGGCCGTCGTGGAGCCGTAGGAGGTCGTTGCATCACATCGTGCAGTCACCACCACTCGGCCGACCAGATCAGGATCACCACCACCAACTCATTCAGATTCGGATGATCCGCCGCCGTCCGTGTCACCCAGGGGAAGGAGCGACGCGGGGGCCATGTCCTTTTCAACTGAGTCGTTGTTTCCTCATTTTGTATCAGGTGGATGAGGAAATCAATTGTGAAATAGTCCTCTCCGGAACTTTTTCGTCGTCTCCGAAGCTTTTCTGATGACTTTCTCTCAGACTCCTTGTCTAGTATTCAGTAGATAGATGACCCCATAGGTTCGGTGAAGTATAGACATGACTGGAACACTTTTCGATCAATGATCAATAGTGGAACCATGGACATCCATATTGACCCCTATACCCACACGAATGATTATTCGAGTGAACCTGTAGTTGTCGTGTGCTATTCCTGTTGCTTCGTGATATGTTACAAAAACCCGACGTGAGATTTATCGGCATCCTCGTGAATCAACAACTTGTCAACTATACCAGTTACCTCGTTACCGGTTTTCTTCTCTTTTCTCGTTTCCGCGTTTCGATATCCTTGTGATCAAATCACACTGTGTCTAGCCAGATGATGATGGATACCCCAACATTGAGAGGGCCCTAAGAATATCTCTCCATCGTCGAAGGAGCAAATCTCAATCTTGATCTGTCAAGTCCCTTGTCATACTTTTCCATGAACCCGTAAGCTGCCATAATAGGCACCCTGTTACGGATGACGTTTAACAAACCTCAAAGTTCATGAAGCAAGTGTAAAGGAACTCGATACTCTCATGGTCTAAGGAATTATGCAAACATTAACTTTGTCTGTGTTATTAACCATTAACTTGTGACGAATGTATCTCATAGCATAACATCAATTTGGGTCGATTCAACACAAGTGTTCTTCTAACATTGTGTCCTCCAAAGTTGCCGGCATAGACATGCCCATGATCAGGAAAACGTGATCATCATGCAACACTTGAGCCAGTCTTAGAGGCTTGACTAGGAATACTTTTTATCGTTTATTATTCCACACCTACATGTGGGTTTTCCTCAGAGCCTTTACGGATATACGGACTCAGGAACCATAGTAGTTATAGAACCGAATATAAACATAATTAGAAACATGGAGATAAATAATGACATTTATTATTGCCTCTAGGGCATATCTCCAACAGCCATCATCAAGCATAAGGCACGCCTTGTCGCAAAGGGGTACATGCAGCGCGTGGGGGTTAACTTCGAGGAGGTCTTTGCTCCGGTGGCAAGGCTTGAGTCCGTGCGACTAATCCTTGCCATGGTGGCTCACCGCAGATGGGAGGTGCACCACATGGAAGTCAAGTTGGCGTTTCTCAATGGTGACCTTAACGAGGAGGTGTACATCTCCCAACTGCCGGGATTCATCGCCAGTGGGCACAAGCAGGGCATGTACAAGCTGCACAACGCCCTGTATGGACTACGGCAAGCCCCGGGAGCTTGGAACTCCAAGCTAGACGCAAGCCTGGTGTCTCTCGGCTTCTCCCGCAGTGCCTAACTATGAGGATGGCATGTACTCATGTGGCACCGTGAACACGCTGCTCATCATCGGTGCCATTACCGGGGCAGAGCCTAACGATGTTCAACACTTCAAGGGAGAGATGCATCATCTCTTCAGGATGAGCAACCTCGGGTTGGTCTGGTACCACCACGGGTTGGAGGTGAACCAGGAGCATGGTCGCCTGATGATCACGCAGGTGGCCTATGCTGCCAAGATGCTCTAGCGAGCAGGAATGAAAGACTGTCATGCTGTGCACGCTGCGATGGAGGGACGGGTGAACCTCAGCAAGGAAAGTCCCGAGAAGGTGGTGGATGCCACTTTCTACCGCAGCGTTATCGGGAGCCTCGAGTACATCATGCATACCCGGCCGGACATATCATTCGTTGTCGGGTACCTGAGCAGGTTCATGAAGGCCCCGGCAAGCAATCACCTCGCTGCCGTCAAGCACTTGCTCCAGTACATCGCGGGTACGCTCATGCACGAATGCATGTATCATCGTGGTGATGGCAAGAACCTGGTCGGGTACAGCGACTCCGACCACGCTGGTGATGTGGACTCCCGAAAGAGCACATCGGGCATGCTATTTCTTCTCGGGAGTAGCCCTGTCAGCTAGCAATCGGTAAGGCAGAAGGTGGTCACCATGCCTTCATGCGAGGCGGAGTACATCACAGCAGCTACAATGGCATGCCAGGGGATCTGATTGGCTTGCCTCCTCGGCGAGATGATAAACCAAGACACCGCGCCTATGCTCATCTTTGTCGACAACAAGTCAGCGATCTCTCTCTACAAGAACCCAGTGCTCCACAACCGCAGCAAGCACATCAACCTCTGTTACCACTTCATACGTGATTGCGTCAAGAAGGGCGTGGTCAACATGGAGTTCATCAGGACTAGTGAGCAGAAGGCCGACATCCTGACAAAGGCTCTTGGCCACGCTCGGTTTCAGGAACTGCGCGACAAGATCGGGATCATCGATGTCCAACCCCGGTGACAGGGTTAAGGGAGAGAATGTTGGGTTCAACCCCGTCTCCCGGCAAGGGAAGGCCCTGCAAGGGAAGCCTCAGCAAGGGCAGCCCGCGTAGTGGCGCACATGGGGTGGCCCATTTCACATGCCTTGTGTCAAGGAACTCTTGACGCAAGATGTGCCATTGCAGTAGATAACCTGCCCTCTGCTGTGACTAAGAGAGGTCATAGTCTAGTAGTAGTTTAGCTCCTAGATGTAAAAGTAATGGTAGTTTATTATAGATGCACTGTACAGCTCTATAAGTAATGGAACACTCACACTGTGTGAGTAGCGAAGCAAGAAAGATATCCTCATTATGTTTGTCTCACCCTCCTCTTCTTTTTCCTCCTCCACCCTGTCGACACTCTCCCCTTCCTGGGAAGAGCTCCGGCCACCGGTACAAGATCGGAGTTGGGCTAACAATGTTATCCATGGGCAGTAATAGATTAATATTTTTGCTATTTTACAAAGGCGTGTTTGATCATGATAATTTTTGGCTCATATAAAGTCTCTCAACTTAGTGTTAAGACAACACAAAATCCCCACCCAAACCACGTTGTTGAAAGATTGGCAAGGAAATTAGTTGCAAACCAAACGAAGCCCCAATCATTTTGCCAAAAATTGGTTGGTGCTATGGCCGCCATCCAAACAGCGACAACTTACCAAATTTTTGGTTATGCCTTCACTTTGGTCATGCCAACTTTTTGGAAGGGCAAGTTGAGGCTCAAACCAAACATACCCTGAGTTCCATGAATTTGGTATGTCACATGTACTTGTGGACTAACAACCTGCGACACTTTAAGCCACATCATCTCAAAGGCCAAAAGTGTTCATCTGAAGCTATAACATCTCTACATATGGTAGCCATACAGAATTTCTAACGTCCCTCGTGTATTATTTTGGCATGCAGAAATCCCTGGATTATCTGACCAGCATATATAAAATCTCCCTAGAATTGAATCCTAGTTACACATACAGAAATCACAAAATTTCAAAAGTGTTAATTTAAAGCGATGTTTTCTTGATTTGCCATTATTTTATTACGGTTTATGAGAAGGTGCACCACTATGAGTTCATTTTTCAGTTTTCAATACTCTTTTTTGGAGTCTTCTGTAACTATCAGATGTTAAATTACTTTATTATCAATATTAGCTGCAATAGTCTATTTCTTATTTCCACTGAAAATAGTTGCTTCTCAACTATGTAGGGCGAAGCATTGATATAATCCCATAGGCATTTCTGTAGGGCTTTAGAGATGTTTTATATTAAGGCCATCTACACCGCATTTATTTTTTTCAGGTTGAGGATGCGACGGACCAATTTTGTGGTAGGCATCATATGGATCAAATTAGCTACCTGGGCACCTGGCAGGCATCCTTTTCCATGCGTTGCTGGTGATTACCACTTAATCAGCACTTTTTTGCTCTAAACATATGTCTCGGATGCATGGTTAGGCTGAAGTAACTGAATTCAGATTTCAATGCTACTTAGACAGTTACTTGCACTTACAATTGTAAACAAAACATGGAAATGCAACACCTTGGCATGATTAATTTTGTGCATGTGTCTGGTTCTGCTTGCTTCATGTTATTCAGTTATAATTGGTAAATATTATTTGTTCTTTCTTGCTATAATTGAATTCGTGTCGTTACTAACTGCACTTGCACTTGTGGTTCTCAAACAGGTCATGGCAATGCAATTTCTTTGCACACTTGCCGTGGCGCTGCGCCTGAATACCACTGTAGCCAGACAGTCAGTGCACACACCAGCCCAGAAAATCACTCTGGCATGCATGTTTACAACAAGTATCATGAACACAGGCACACTTATTAATGGATATATAAGTCTTTACATGGTGTCTTACAAGGATGGTCGTAGCGGAAAATACTATCTAAGACAGCAAGGTCTTGGAACGGCTCCAGTCCATAGGGATCTGACTGGGTTACTCTTCTAGCCCGCGAACGCTCCAGCTCCTCGCTAGCGGACGTCGAATCCTTAGCTGAACCTGACCACATTGAAGGCTGCTGAGTACTTTTGAATGTACTCGCAAGCAAACCAAACAAACATATACACCAAGCAATGCAATCAATGGCATTCAAGCATGCATTTATTATCTTATCAATATTAACCATCATGTTATAACAAGATTTTCTAGCATGGTACCGGGGCCGGGACACGAAATCCCAGAAATTAACCCCTCGTGTGATCACTAGCCCCAGGATATCTGTTACTGGTGGACACGACCTTGTTACAGATTACCAAGCAATTACAAGAATTGGATACAAGACCATGAAGGTCTAATGATACAACGATGATATCTGGTGATGGGTGACGAAAGCGACTTGTGGTTCTCCAACGTCGATGGGGCTCCATTTCCACAGGAACGGTTGACCTGGATAATACCTATCCCGCGTGGCTGCCATCTTAGGCTCCGCACGGACGTCGCTGTGGTACTCCTCGTAGAACTCCTGACCTGGCCACGTAAATAGCCAGGGACAAGCCTGTGAGTACGTTTGAATATACTCGCAAACATCATGAACAAAAGATATACCGAATGCTGCAGATAAAAATATATGATCATGATGAGCCAAACTATATGCATATGCTCATGCTGACTGAAATTTAAATCATGACAATAAAATGATATGAACGTGAACATAGCATGTTAGTCATGATCAAACTTATTAGAAATAAAGCAAATGAATGCCACGGGTAGTCTAGCCAGCCCAAGTGACACTCAGCAAAATAAAAGAAACATCAATCGGGTGTACACAAGAGTAGTGGTGGGACCGCCTGTAAACTCGAGGGACGTCACGAAGAGGTCTTGAAGAGAAATGCCAGTCGGGTGTCAAGTGACGCCACGGTCGGACTTGAAGAGAAATGCCAATCGGGTGTCCACAAGAGTAGTGGCGGGATAAACCGCCTGTAAACTCGAGGGACGCCACGAGAGGTCTTGAAAATAAAATTGAGTGCCCGGGGTAGTCTAGCCAGCCCCTGAGACACTCAGGAAATACAAAATAAGAGAAACGGGTTAGTCCTCATTAATAATCATAACCATATTAATATTAACATGTATAAAATATTCATGGTAGCATCAGGGTGACAACACTTATCCTGCAAAATAATTCAGCCTCAATTTAATTATTTTCCGCCGAAGACCGACACTAAGACCGACACTTGACCAACCCAGACTGTAGCCCTTAACCGCGGACACGGCTATTCAAATAGGTTTAAACTCTGCAGAGGGTGTACTCTTTACCCACAAGTAAAGGATTTCTTTAGTCAGTACCGTGACACTGACTAATTCCCATTATGGTCTTTGGGTTGAAAACACACCTGACCAGCACACACCAGCTTAACTTTTTGGATGCCAGGAATCACCAAAGCATCATTTCAGAAAAACTCTAAGTCGGGGAGACAACAATCTCGAGTAGCATGGGATCACTATTAATACACGCGGATTCCAAGGGGTGCCCCCCTCTCGGACACAACCGGAAACACCCATGCCCCCTGACCTGATGACAGGATTTAGTCCATGATCGTGGAAACCCTCATCGTTGCCCTCTATGTGGTGTGTGCATGGAAAGGGGTTAACAACTTATTAAACCATACCCCACCTGTGGCAGGGACAAGTGGCAGCACGATTCAAGTATGAGGGTTACCGGAACAAGACTCGATCTACGGTCGACACATGAGGCTCATATATTTCCTGCAGTGGTTAGCATAACAAAGTATTCCTTTACAGCAACAACAAACAGGGCCACAACCCTTGCATGCTCCAACATGCCCACATTGATCATTCTCGTCACAACGAGTTTTCAGTCTTACGGTCACTTTTCTCGTGACTGATTCTTCCTACAGATTTGTCCGGACCGGCACAGGCATATGTGACATATGAAAATAGCCATGCTTACTCATACTTCATGACTAAATGAAGGTAAAAAAATTTCATGGGGTCATGCATGCATAACTTTCAATATGCAAACCTTATATGAACTCAACATAATCATGATGCAAATATCAACTATGCAATTCACCATATCAAGTGTTCAAAATGCTTGCCTTGAGCATGCAGAAGTGTTGGGTGCACTCCAAAAGTTTGAAATATTTATCTCCCCTCCATTTTCCTATTTTCAAAAATATTTGAATTACCACATATAGTAAAAACAGTGCCAAAAATTGTTTCAATTTTTTTTGAAATAAACACTAAAATAACTAGAGACAAAATAAGGAATATCCGAAAAAGAATCATATCATTTGGAGTTACTATGATTTTCCTAGGGATTTTCTAAGCTGAGATAATTAAGAATATGGACTATTTAGAAGATCTAGTGGAGATAAAGCTTACTAAAAATGTCCACCCTAGCTGGAATAATAGAGAATGATTTTAGGAGTATTTATAAATTTGAATTATCAGATTTGGATTTGAATTGTTGGTTTTGGAATTATTTGAAAACTGCTGAATAAAAGAAAAGGAAAAAGGAGCAGAGCAGCGCCCTGAGCGCTATTTAGTCCTGGTGGTCCTGGGCCGGCCTAGTCGATCAGCCGCGCGCGGAGAACAGCCACGTCGAAGGCGTACAAGCGGAATACGCCTTCACTTACGAACGCGGGTCCCGGCCCTCGGTCACTGACGGTGGGTCCCGCGGGCCCACCAGTCAGGTTTGACTGGTCCTCCCCGCTCTTCTCCCCGGCGACAGAACAGGGGCGGGGCTCCGGCGGCGATCCCCGGTGAACGGCGGTACCATTTGGAGATCTGAGGCCACCGCGTGCTCAGGAGGAAGAGGCGGTCTTCCCAGTACCCACCATGGTCGCCGAGGTGAACGGAATCGCCGACGGCGAGCTTCTCGGCGGACGGCGGCTTCGGGAGAAAGAGGGGTTTCGCCCGTGGTTGATCTCGAGTGGAATTGGGAGGGGGAACGGAGTCGTGGGGTCAAGAGGAAGTTGTTGATGAAGATATTGGAGGAGGGGGAGCTGTGGTTTCATGGAACCATCGAGGATGCGGCGGCGACAGAAATTGCCGGAGGCGAGGGAGATGACCTGCTCCGGTCACTCGGTGGCTTGGGGGGGCACACAGAGGAGGAGGCAAGAGTGGTGATGGGTTAGGAGAGCTCGGGGGTGGCTTTTATAGCCGGAGAAGGTCGGTGCCGTAGCTTACCAAAGAAGCTACGACGGCGGCAGCCATTGATGGAGGTGGTTGGGTCCGGTAGAGGGCGGTGGAGTGGTCGGCAGGCTGCGGATAAGGTCGGTGGCGACGGCGGCTACCGCAGTTAAGGCGATGGGTGCTGGCTGGTTCGGATTGGAGCCGCGCGTCGTGGGTGGAGCCGTGACAGCGACGTGTGGCGGCTGTGGCCGGTGCTGGCCGGCGCGACTGGCCAAGCTTGGCTGCGGGTGAGCTTCGGGGAGGCTTCAGCTAGTGCAGGAGAGGTGCGGTAGAGTGAGAGGCAAGCCAGGGGAGGCTGCAGCAGGGCGGCAGGGACTTGGGCGCCGTCGGGGTGCAGTGCGGGCGCTCTGGCCACGCCCAGTGCACGCCCACAGAGTGCTCGACGTTTTGCCAGGGAAATCTATAGGGTTCTGATGCAAGTGGTACTTGCCAGTGTCATGCACCTGAGTATGGAAGAGCTAGTAGACATGTTATGTTGGCCAACTAACCCAGTGCTCAATGCAGTTTAGGAAGGGGCAAAAATTCTGTCATGCACCCAACCTTCTTGACAAAATGCTAGGGCCACCTAGGTGTTCTTTCTAGAGTTGAAATTTGACAGGGTGATGTCTCCTTAGATGATAGAGATGATGGTGGAGTTAGTTTGGCAAAAAGATAAACTTGATAGTGCAAGTTTTACCAGAATTCATTTCTGGACAAAAACTACAGGAGGATTTTTGGTGGATCTAAATGATGCAAATGGGGCTGATCTCCTGGACTTAAGAGTTTAGTTGGAAGGATTATAGGTGGGAAAAATTTCAGAATTTTTGGAGCAAGGAAAAATGGGGTTGTAGTTGTAACCTAGAAAATGAACAGAATGGGAAAGAAGATGGTTCACTCAAAACTTCCAAAAGACCAAGTTGGGTTTTTGAATAAAAGTGATATGTGGGCTTCACATGACCTCCCATAAATTTTGTGGAATTTTTAAAGAATTATTTAAAATGATAACAGTGCAACAGAAGCATTTAAAGAATTGAAAATGCAATTAAAAGAAAAAAAATTATTATGAAAATAATTCTTACTGTTATTAAAATATAATTGAAATGGTTTATCAAAGCTCCCAAAGCCACAAAATTTTACAAAAAAAACATCTATTTGGAGGGAAGAATTTTGGAAAACAGAAAACAGAAAGGACTCTGAAAATAATAAATGACCTAATATAATTCAAAATTTTAATTCTGGCCAAATTTTATTTAGTAAAACATGATTAAATTTTTGGGGTGTTACACATGGTAACTACCAAAGTAAATGCAGTGAGGTAAAGCATAACACTGCAGGTATCTTATCAAGTTCCTCTCATGATCCCTCCGGACCATATCCAAGTTCTTAAGGTCGTCCGACCATCTCCTTTCATAGCCATCCCATGGCTAACATCTCAACTTCCTGACATCATCTGATGTTTAGGCATCTGTGCTGTAAATCTGACAAAGCTTACATTATCTGGTTCGTTCTTAGCAATCATTCGATTAACTCCTCCAGACTCGACAGAGACCAAATAGTGTGACCTAGTACGAACTGTGTCCAATACCATGGACGTGGCTATTCGAATAGATTCTCACACTCTGCAGAGGTTGCACACTTTACCCACACTATGAAGCTCCTGGTCCCGTACCTCGGTACACTTCCCTTTCAGGTGGACCGGTGTTGCTCCAACAAAACCTGTCTATTGCCTGGCACTCTTCCGGTCACACCGACAATCATACCACTTCCGGGTCATGTCCTGGGTGGCCCCTATGTCACTCCTGACACCTGCCACATCTGTGGCTACACTGTCCCAAATGGGGACCCCGAGTAAAACAAACAACTGGGCCCACAAGGTTATCGCCGCCTACCAAGCCAGGGTAGCATGCACGCATAACCTCCCCTCTTTGGTGGTACCGATAAGAGGCAAGACAATAGACCAAGTTAAGGCCGTCCCATACCAACAAATGTGGCTGCACTGGGAAGCTCGGTTCAGTGGCACTATGACTTGATCCAGCCGACGGAGGAGGTTGTTGATATTAAGTCACATTTCTAGACATTGCAATAACGGTAATAATGCGTGATGTAACAACTGTAAAAACATAACAATCGAGCTCCATATAATATCACAACGAGTCATTAGTGAAACAATGTTTATATGGCAGGTTTATTACCTTACAAGTTTTAGCTGTAGGGTAATGATCATCCGAACCCTTGCATGAAATCGGCAAATAAATCAGTAGCCACCAAAACTGTAACACCCCTGTGTAATAGCCACTGTGATCAACTGCTAATATTGCCAAGTCATATCATTTGCAGTGCCTAGTCATAGTGGTTAACCAAAATAATTCAAACTCCAATCTGAAAATCAGCTCAAATTCAAAAGTGCAAAATAAGTTTGCTCAAACACCTTTGGAAAAATGTTCACTAATTAGCAAATATTCCAGGAGCACACATAAAAATATCACCAGTAATACTTGGATTAATTAAGTGACTTAAACAAATTGAAACAACACCAAAACAGAATTATTAAATCCAATTAAAATCATTTCAGTTTCAAATGAAACCCAAATTTTGTTCAAACCAATTTTTGGTAAAGGCTAATATTGCATATTAATATTTGGGTCAACTTTCACATTTCACAAAAATGCACAAGTGGCCTAACTATTACCAAATCAGAAAGGAATAAAGAATACAGATTAAGGAAAATAGAAAAGGCCTAAGCGACACTGTGCACTTAAGCCTGTGCTACAGTACCCGGAGGCCCAGCCGACCGCGGCCTGTTTCTCCCTCCTCCCTCTCTCTCCGTCACCGTGTCGCCTCGTCCATGGCCGCGCGCGCTCGCCCGGTCGCCGATCGACACCGCGACGCCGCGGACGGCCGTTAAGGGATAAGGCCGCGCTGGTACATCCCCGTTGGCCTCTCCATCATTCTTCCCCATCTCCTCGCTCGCTCCGCCCGCTTTCCCCCTTTGCTAGATCCGCTGCTGCCGAGCGTGATCGCCGCCGCAACTCCGTCGTCCCCGTAGCCACCGGCGGCCCCGTGCCCGCTGAACGTGCCGAGGAGCTCCGCCGTCGTCTTCCTCAACCTCTGGTGCCTCTGGATGGCGCCGGGGAGCTCCACGACTAGCAGATCGAGCTGCCCCTCTTCTTCCTGAACGCCGGCGAATCCCGTCACTGCCGGCCTCCCTCTGCGCTCCCGTTCACTCGAGGGCCTCCGTGTGCCGCACGGTGAGCTTCCCCGTTCTCTGCTCTCCTGCATTAGCCTTTGCACGCGCCGTAGCTAGATGCCCCCGAGCCCGTGCTCTGCTCGCCGCCGATGAGCTCGGGGCCGTCATTGTGGCCCTTGCCATCGCCGCCAGGGGCCACCGTTGTGCTCCTGGTGCTTCCAGGAGTTCAACGAGCTTGAGCACGAGCTTCCCCGTGCTCCGTAGCGCTAGATCCCCTGATCCCGTACTCCGGCGACCGCCCCGTCGTTCGCCGTCGTCGTTCCAGGCCGTTTCCGGCAGCGCCTCCGACCTAGATAGATGCGGCTAGGTGTGCACGTTCGAACGAGCCCGAGCCCACGCAGAATGGCTCGCTGATGCGCGAATCCGAGCCGCTCCGGTGATCTTCCGCCGCGAAAACGGTCGACGGCGCGTCTCCGGCGCCGGCCGCCGACGTGGCATGATGGGGTCCACCCCTGGGCCGCTGCCAGTGGGTCCCAGGGGGCCCAGTTGACCCGTTGACCATGGTCAACGTGCTGACTGGGCGCAGCCCTGTCGCTGCCATGTGGGCCCGCCTCGTTTAATTGTCTAATTAATCATTTTGCTAATTAAGTTTAATTAATTAAATAATTATTGACACTGACAGATGGGGCCCACTCCCTAATTAACCCTGCTAATTAAACTAATCCACTGTTAGTCTAAACAGAGGTTGACATGTGGGTCCCACTGGACCCACATGTCAGGTTTGACTGGTCAGCCGACTGTTGACTTGCTGATGTCAGCATTACATCATGCTGACGTCATAATTCATTTTCTGTAAATAAAAATAATTCCAGAAAATCAATAAATCTTTATAAATTAATAACTTTTAAACCGTAGCTCAGATCAAAAAAGTTAAAACACGAAAGTTGCTCAGAACGACGAGACGAGTCTAATCGTGCCGACGGTTTCCTTGTCGGAACCCCCTACGTAGAAGAACTCGTAACTTCGGGCCCGAATCCGGCAAATGAATAGTGCACACACACGGGTTATTAAATCCCAGAATAATTCTAAAAATAATTAAAGTGACTTAGAAGCATATTTAGGCAACCCTGCACTGCATCATAGCATCGCACGCACTGTGTTGCATCTGTTTGCATTATATTTACTTGTTTCTTCCCCCCCTTCTCTTTCGGTAGACCCAGACGTTGCCGTAGCTCCTGAGGCAGACGCCGCTCCGGAGTACGACTACGTCCCCGACGACCCTGCCCTTGCCGTCGAGCAGACAGGCAAGCACCCCCATTTTGAGCATTCCGATATCGCCCACTCTCTTCTCTCTTATGCTTGCATTAGAAGTTACTGCTGCTACTGCTGTTCTACATCTGCTGCATAGCCTGTTTTATTGTAGCCTACTTTTGATACCTGCCTGTTCTCCTAAACTGTTTAGTATAGGATGGGTAGAGCCTGATCAGAGACCCACTTGTCTCGCCTGTCCCGCTGGACTCTCAGAAGACCCGAGCAACGGGATTGAAGATTAGAACCTAGCACCGCACGTCACTTCCCCTGAGATGCTCGACACTACTGGGTTACTATCGAGTGCCGAGGGTGATACCTCGTCAGCACTTATGATGATAACCTTGTAGGTTAGTTAATCGGTCGTGGTAAGCGAGGGTGATTCCTCCTACACCACCCCCGATAACGACATCGTCGTGCAACTGTTCAAGTGTGGACCTCGAGGGTGATACCTCCTTCGTTCACCTTGACGAGAACATCAGGTGGGACTCTTTCGAGGGTGATTCCTCAGGGTTCCCCCTTGGTGTCAGACACATGGAGACTTGGTTACTACGATTGAACACTAAACCATGATACTATGATACTAAAGATGGGTGGGCCCTGAGGGGTACCCGCGCGAGCATGAACGCGAAGTGATGTGGAGTCGGGTTGACCTGAGAGGTGCCCGCGAGATAACTATGAGGCATGGCCGGGCATTCTTAGCCCTTGCCGCAAGTCCTCGAGACGGGGCGACGGGGTCACATCGATCGTGAGTCTCTGCTCGTTTCACTACGGTTTGGATATTTGATCCGAGGGGCCTCTGGCCCGATAGCACTAAACATCACGTGGGCATAGTATGGGCGTTCTGCGTCGTATACATCAGCCGAAGCTCTATTGACATCAGCGAGGAGCGGCCCGTTTCGGATTGGACTGGGAACGCAACTGTGCTTGTATAAGGGGTTGCTAGGTCTGCTTCCGAAACGTCCTCGCAACGTGCAGGGTTCCCAGGGCGAAGGCCCAAGACCCCTGGGGGCATAGGTTAGTCCGGCGTGCTGACCTCTCTTTAGAGCCTAGGTCGGGTTGCGGCGTGTTGCTTAGCTGAGGCCGCGCATGACCCAGAAAAGTGTGTCCGGCCGGAGTTAAGCGAGCGTGGTGGGTAAGTTGGTGCACCCCTGCAGGGAAGAAACTTCTATCGATAGCCTGTCCTACGGCAACGGATACTCGGAGTTGTATCCCGATCGGTACAACTAGAACATGACATGAGATGAGAACTGGATAGTACGGCTCTGGGATTGCTTTCTCGCAGGGAGTCGAGGAAGAATCTCTGGCTGAGGTTGATGACACTGTTATACTTTACATTATGTTATTCTGCTCTCTTCTTATGCTGCAAGACTGATGAAGATGTTGAAGATGCTAGTCTTCGATAGGACTAGGCTTTCCCCCTCTATTCTGGCATTTCTACAGCCCAGTCCACATATACAGCCCCCTTTGAAAATGTTGCATATGTAGTGTAGATCCTTGCTTGCTGAGTACTTCGGATGAGTACTCACGGTTGCTTTATTTTCCTTTTTCCCCCTTTATCCATTTGTCGCATCCAGACGACGGAGCCCCGGAGCCAGTTGTCCCGTTCGACGACCACTACTACTACCAGCCCAGAGAGTACTACTACTACGAGGAGCCGACTGACGACCAGGAGTAGGATCGGAGGGTCCAGGGCAGGAGGCCTACGCCTTTCGATCGTAGCTTTTATTTTACCCCGCCTCTGTGAAGGCTTACCTCTCTTTCTGTAATATATCTGTACCCAGATATCTAATGCTTCCGCTGACACTTGTATGCCATCGAGCTGTGTATTTGAGCCCTCGAGGCCCTGGCTTGTAATATTAAGCTTGTATGAATTTAATTATGTTTTAGAGTTGTGTTGTGATATCTTCAAGTGAGTCCTTAGGCTTAATCGTGTGCATTTGCGTGTATGGTTAGTACACGATTAAGCCGGGGTCGTCACAGGTTGGTATCAGAGCCGACTGCCTCTAGGAATCCCCCTATCCAATTCCTTGGCCGAAGTTGAGTCTAGTGGTCCAAAACCGATTTTTACTAACTTGGCTGTGTGGCTTACGGGCCCACGTCGCCAACTGGGTGGTATTAGGATCTTTTATTCCTCGTCTTTACTCCGGGATTCCAATCTCTCTTCTATTCGGGTTTAATAAATTACTAACACCGACAGTTAGGATCTCGTTAATTCTATCCACCCGGAGAGCTGGATTCAGTGCGATTTCCCTGTCTTTGATCTGATTTGTCTGATAATCATTTCCTTTCCATTGTTTTGTTTAATCTTTCCATTTGAGATCTGTTATGTTTCTCGTCGTCGAATGACAATCTTGAATCTTCTTATTTCAGATGGACCGTCTGTTTCCACCTCGCCCTGCGACACAGCTTGTGCTTCGCACCTGTGCTCGAGACGTCCCTGGGTTTCAAGCTGTTCTGATCGCCCTCTTGATCAGGCTGGGATATCGCTGGTGCCCCGAGTACATGGTCTACGAGGTTTATCGTGAGTTCAACCAGGAGCAGTACTATGCTGATGTTCGCATCTACGATCAGCAGGATGACTCAGACACTGAGTTACACCGTTTTCACGGTATCGGCGTGACGATGAGATGGCAGTCCATGATGCCGCCTACTCTGCTGTCGCACGTCTTCGAGGACAGTTCAGTGCTAACTTGGATGCCTCTGAGTATCAGTACATTCCGTACACCCCTGCTGGAGATGCTACTGGATACTACACAGCTGTCTGTGCCCCGTACGAGCCTCGTCGTTACGATCAGCGAGTTCTGATTCACTATACTCAAGCTCTGGATCGCACAGTTCGGGCTCTTGCGGTCGAGTTGTTCGCCACTCGAGCACGACTCTACGAGCCTATGACGCAGTTGCTACCAGCTGTTCGTGCAGGGATACATCTGGAGCACATTCTTTACCCGAGCAGGACCGACATGCCATCAGGGATCGATTGGCCTGTTGTGGGAGGTCACACGCCTGCACGTGGACCTCTTCTTTCATCTCGAGACCGGGTTCTGCATCAGAGTGCGCATGGAGCGCAGGATCCTTCTGCGACGAACGTCCGTCGTCCGCACTTGCAGCTACCCCATTTCAGTGGTTTTCTCCGACGTTGATGTAGCCTTTGCTATGTCTCATTGTGTACTTCCATACCGCGTGCCTGCGCGCCGCCTAGCATGTCTAGCTTTTGTATTTGCGCCGTTATGCTGCCCGAATGTAACCGACGCTGTATGGATCTGTATGACTTAATGACTACTATTAAGCATCTGCTGTACTATTTAAATTCCGTCATGTTGCATCATGCATGTCGTTAAACACTCGCATTGGCTTCTGCTAAACTACCCCTATCGATTTAGCAGGATGGCTGACAACAATGCACCTCCGCCACCGCCACCTGACTATATGGCTGCGATGATGCAACAGTTCGAACTCAACCACCAATTCATGACGGGGATTATGCAGCAACTCCCCCGTCCCAACGCCGACCAGCCGCTACCTTCCATTACCTTGCCAGAATTTATGCGACTTAACCCGTCGTTCTTTCGCAACACAGTCAATCCACTGGATGCCGATGATTGGCTGCGTGACATCTCCCATGAGGTGGAGTCTGCTGGTGTCGCCCAGGTCAACTATGTCACATTTGCGACATACCTTCTGAAGGGTCCCGCATCATAGTGGTGGGCTACTCACCGACAGACCCTACCACCTGGTACCGTCATCACTTGGGCAGAATTCAAGATTGCTTTCCGTGCCCGCTATATTCCTCAAGCTTTCATAGCTCGGAAGAAGGCCGAGTTCCGTAATCTCGTACAAGGCAACAAGTCTGTGGAAGTATATCTGTCTCGCTACGCTGAAGAGGACGTTCCCACTAATGACCGAAGGCAGGAGAAATTCCGCGAAGGGCTGCACCATGACATTCAGTTAGCCCTACTTGTTCAAGACTACCCTGATTTCGCCACCTTGGTGAATAAGGCTATTATGGTCGAGACTGGATTGAAGAAGCACAAGGAAGCTACCAGACGCACTCGTGAGACGGGCTCATCTTCGGGCTCGTCCTCCCAGAAGCGCCGCATCTGGATTCCGCAGAGTATGTACTGTCCAGCAGCACCAGCGCACAAGCCTTCCTATGCTGCACCACGTCTGCCTCCTCAACCACCAAGACAGCCTCTGCAAGCTCCAGCACCTCGAGGTCCTGCACCACGTCCTGACAATGGACTCTGCTTCAAGTGTGGCTGGCCGGGTCACCGTGCCAAAGATTGGTCACAGAGTCAGAATCAACTAGCTCTTCCTTTTGCCGGCCGTGGTAATGGCCGTGGGAATTCTCAGCCTCGCTACAGCAATGCCAGACCTTCTTATGGTCATGGGCAGGCCTATCATGTCAATATGAGTGAAGACCTAGACCAACCAGCTACAGTCATGGGTACACTACTTGTTAATTCAGCACCAGCTTCTGTTTTATTTGATTCAGGAGCATCTCATTCATTCATGTCAGAGCATTTTGCACGCATGCATGACGTTAAATGTGAGTACATGAGCACACCTTTAGTGGTACATACTCCCACGGGTGGATGTCGAACCTCCGTGGTTAGTTATAATGTTCCCATTGAAATCAAAGGATTGGAGTTCCGCGCGTCCCCCATTATCCTCAAATCTTCCAAGATTGACCTTATTCTGGGAATGGATTGGTTGAAGGCGCATTACGCCTCAATCAATTGCGCCACTAAAGTTGTACACCTCCTGCATCCATCGAATGAGATAGTGAATTATCAAGCTCATATCACTCAGAACGCCGAGGCTCAGATTTATGCCTACAATGCGTTGAACGCTTCTCCACTTGAGGGGATCGAGAACATCCCAGTTGTCTGTGACTTCCCAGATGTTTTTCCAGAAGAACTTCCAGGAATACCCCCTGCTAGAGCTGTCGAGTTCGTCATTGACTTGAAGCCTAGCACCACTCCCATTGCGAAGCGTCCGTACAAGATGCCTCCGCACCATCTTATCGAGCTTAAGGAAGAAATTGATAAATCCTTAAGGAAGGGTTTCATCCGACCCAGTTCCTCTGCCTGTGGAGCACCGTCTCTCTTTGTCAAAAAGAAAGATGGTACGAATAGGTTGGTTCAAGATTACCGTCCTATCAACCAGGCAACCATTCAGAATAAATATCCGCTTCCCCGGATCAATGATTTATATGATCAACTTGCTGGATCATCGGTATTCTCTAAACTCGACTTGAGGTTGTGTTATCACCAGATCCGTGTCCGTGAATAGGATATTCCAAAGATTGCATTCGTTACTCTATATGGCTCCTATGAATACACTGTCATGTCATTTGGCCTGACGAATGCTCCAGCTACGTTCTCCCGCTTAATGAATTACATATTCATGGACTACCTCGACAAGTTTGTCGTGGTATATCTGGACGATATCCTAGTATATTCGAAGAATAAGGAAGAACATGCCGAGAATCTTCGCCTTGTTCTAGAGAGGCTTCGAGAGCACAAGTTATATGCCAAGTACTCCAAATGTGAATTCGGGCTTTCCGAAGTGACCTACCTTGGACATGTGATTTCCAAGGACGGTATTGCCGTTAACCCGGAGCGTGTTCAGGCTATCCTTGACTGGACTCCTCCGAAGAATGCCAAGCAAGTCCGAAGCTTTCTCGGTCTAGCCAGTTATTGCCGCCGGTTCGTCGAGAACTTCTCCAAGATCGCCAAGCCCTTGACTAATCTGCTCCCCAAAGGCGTGAAGTTTGAGTGGACAGACAAGTGTCAGGAAAGATTCCAGACCCTCAAGGACAAGCTTACTTCTGCTCCAGTGCTTGCTCCTCCTGATTCTCGCAAGGACTTTGTCATATACTGCGACGCCTCTCGTTAGGGATTAGGCTGTGTTCTAATGCAAGAACGAAGAGTGATTGCGTATGCTTCACGTCAACTGCGTCCGCATGAAGAAAATTATCCGGTGCATGATCTTGAACTTGCTGCAGTGATCTATGCATTAAAGTTATGGCGTCATTACCTTCTGGGTAATCGGTGTGAGATTTATACCGATCACCAAAGTCTGAAATACTTGTTCACCCAACCGGATCTTAATCTCCGTCAGCAACGATGGTTAGAAACAATTACGGACTATGACTGCGGTATTTCATATACCCCGGGCAAGGCTAACGTGATGGCCGATGCACTAAGCCGCAAGTCATATTGCAACAACCTCATGGTTAGGCGAGCTCAACCTCGTCTCTATGCAGAATTGAATCAACTGAATCTGCGAATTGTTCCCCAAGGTTCTCTTAATAACCTGGTGGTACGGCCAGACCTTCAGAAGGCTGTTAAGGAAGCGCAAGCCAAAGATGCTGAGATTGACCTAATGAAGAAAGAGCTTCATCTTGATAAGTACCGGGAATTCTCAGTTGCTGAAGATGGAATACTATATTTCAGGGACCGCATTGTAGTACCTCGCTTCGAGCTGATGACTGACAAAGTCATGAAGGAGGCTCATGATACACCGCTGTCTATCCATCCGGGTATCACTAAAATGTATCGCGATCTTCGACAGAGGTACTGGTGGTCCAGAATGAAGCAGGACATTGCTCGTTATGTTGCTGAATGTGACGTATGCCGTCGTGTGAAAGCAGAACATCAGAAGCCTGCTGGAATTCTTCAACCACTCCCTATTCCTCTATGGAAATGGGATAAAGTGCAGATGGATTTTATTACTGGTCTTCCCAAGTCTCAGAAAGGTCACGACGCTATTCTTGTAGTCGTCGACCAACTTTCCAAGGTTGCTCATTTTCTACCTGTCAAGGAGACTATCACTGCTAGCCAGTTGGCAGAACTCTACATCTCCAGAATTGTTTCACTCCACGGCATTCCGAAGGAGATCAGTTCGGACCGTGGCGGTCTTTTCACGTCCAAATTCTGGGAAAGTTTTCAAGAAGCTATGGGAACTCACATTACATGGAGTTCAGCTTATCATCCCCAATCCCAAGGCCAAGTTGACCGCATTAATCAAGTGCTTGAAGACATGCTTCGAGCTTGTGTTATATCATTCGGTAAGAAATGGGAGGAATCTCTCCCGTATGCCGAGTTCTCATATAACAACAGCTATCAAGCCAGCTTGAAAATGGCCCCCTTCGAAGTGCTTTATGGACGTAAGTGTCGAACCCCTCTGAACTGGTCAGAAACTGGGGAACGACCTCTTGTTGGACCGGACATTATACAACATGCCGAAGAACAAGTCCGAATTGTCCGGGAGAATCTCAAAGCAGCTCAAGACCGCCAGAGGAGCAATTATGACCGCAAGTGATTGTTGGGGAACGTAGCAGAATTTTAAAATTTTCTACGCATCACCAAGATCAATCTATGGAGTCATCTAGCAACGAGTGAGAGGGGAGTGTATCTACATACCCTTGTAGATCGCGAGCGGAAGCGTTCAAGAGAACGGGGTTGATGGAGTCGTACTGGTCGTGATCCAAATCACCGATGACCGAGCGCCGAACGGACGGCACCTCCGCGTTCAACACACGTACGGAGCAGAGACGTATCCGCCTTCTTGATCCAGCAAGGGGGGAGGAGAGGTTGATGGAGATCCAGCAGCACGACGGTGTGGTGGTGGAAGCAGCGGGATTTCAGCAGGGCTTCGCCAAGCGCTACTGGAGGAGGAAGAGGTGTCACGGGAGGGAGAGGGAGGCACCAGGGGCTGAGCTCTTTCTCCCATGCACCTCCCCACTATATATAGGGGTGGAGGGGGCTGGTTTCTTGCCCTCCAAGTCCATTGGGGCGTTGGCAAAGGTGGAAGGAAAGAAATCCCATCCTTTCCCTTCCCCACCGATTGTTATCCCCCTTTTTTAGGGATCTTGATCTTATCCCTTCGGGATATGATCTTATTCCTTCTAAGGGGGAATCTTGGTGCGCCTTGACTAGGGGTGTGGGGCCTTGCCCCCACTACCCAAGTTCATGTGGGTCCCCCCATGCAGGTGGGCCCCACTCCGGAACCTTCTAGAACCTTCTCGGTACAATACCGAAAAATCCCGAACATTTTCCGGTGGCCAAAATAGGACTTCCCATATATAAATCTTTACCTCCGGACCATTCCGGAACTCCTCGTGACGTCCAGGATCTCATCCGAGACTCCGAACAACCTTCGGGTTACCGCATACTAATATCTCTATAACCCTAGCGTCACCGAACCTTAAGTGTGTAGACCCTACGGGTTCGGGAGACACGCAGACATGACCGAGACGACTCTCCGGTCAATAACCAACAGCGGGATCTGGATACCCATGTTGGCTCCCACATGCTCCTCGATGATCTCATCGTATGAACCACGATGTCGAGGATTCAATCAATCCCGTACGCAATTCCCTTTGTCTATCGGTACGATACTTGCCCGAGATTCGATCGTCGGTATCTCGATACCTTGTTCAATCTCGTTACCGGCAAGTCTCTTTACTCGTTTCCGTAACACATCATCCCGTGAACAACTCCTTGATCACATTGAGCTCATTATGATGATGTCCTACCGAGTGGGCCCAGAGGTACCTCTCCGTTACATGGAGTGACAAATCCCAGTCTCGATTCGTGCCAACCCAACAGATACTTTCGGAGATACCCGTAGTGCACCTTTATAGCCACCCAGTTACGTTGTGACGTTTGGTGCACCCAAAGCTCTCCTACGGTATCCGGGAGTTGCACAATCTCATGGTCTAAGGAAAAGTTACTTGACATTGGAAAAGCTTTAGCAAACGAACTACACGATCTAGTGCTAGGCTTAGGATTGGGTCTTGTCCATCACATCATTCTCCTAATGATGTGATCCCGTTATCAATGACATCCAATGTCCATGGTCAGGAAACCGTAACCATCTATTGATCAACGAGCTAGTCAACTAGAGGCTTACTAGGGACATGTTGTGGTCTATGTATTCACACATGTATTACGATTTCCGGATAACACAATTATAGCATGAATAACAGACAATTATCATGAACAAGGAAATATAATAATAACCATTTTATTATTGCCTATAGGGCATATTTCCAACAGTCTCCCACTTGCACTAGAGTCAATAATCTAGTTACATTGTGATGAATCGAACACCCATAGAGTACTGGTGTTGATCATGTTTTGCTCGTGAAAGAGGTTTAGTCAACGGATCTGCTACATTCAAATCCGTGTGCACTTTACAAATATCTATGTCTCCATCTTGAACATGTTCACGTATGGAGTTGAAGCGACGCTTGATATGCCTGGTCCTTTTGTGAAACCTGGGCTCCTTGGCAAGGGCAATAGCTCCAGTGTTGTCACAGAAGAGAGCCATTGGACCCGACGCATTTGGAATGACTCCTAGGTCGGTGATGAACTCCTTCATCCATACTGCTTCGTGTGCTGCCTCCGAGGCTGCTATGTACTCCGCTTCGCATGTAGAACCCGCCACGACGCTTTGCTTGCAACTGCACCAGCTTACCGCTCCACCATTCAAAATATACACGTATCCGGTTTGTGACTTGGAGTCATCCAAATCTGTGTCGAAGCTAGCGTCGACGTAACCCTTTACGACGAGCTCTTCGTCACCTCCATATACGAGAAACATATCCTTAGTCCTTTTCAGGTACTTCAGGATGTTCTTGACCGCTGTCCAGTGTTCCTTGCCGGGATTACTTTGGTACCTACCTACCAAACTTACAGCAAGGTTTACATCAGGTCTGGTACACAGCATGGCATACATAATAGACCCTATGGCTGAGGCATAGGGGATGACACTCATCTCTTCTATATCTTTTGCCGTGGTCGGGCATTGAGCCGAGCTCAATTTCACACCTTGCAATACAGGCAAGAACCCCTTCTTGGACTGATCCATATTGAACTTCTTCAATATCTTATCAAGGTATGTGCTTTGCGAAAGACCTATGAGGCGTCTCGATCTATCTCTATAGATCTTGATGCCTAATATATAAGCAGCTTCTCCAAGGTCCTTCATTGAAAAACACTTATTCAAGTAGGACTTTATACTTTCCAAGAATTCTATATCATTTCCCATCAGCAGTATGTCATCCACATATAATATGAGAAATGCTACAGAGCTCCCACTCACTTTCTTGTAAACACAGGCTTCTCCATAAGTCTGTGTGAACCCAAACGCTTTAATCATCTCGTCAAAGCGAATGTTCCAACTCCGAGATGCTTGCACCAGCCCATAGATTGAGCGCTGGAGCTTGCATACCTTGTCAGCATTCTCAGGGTCGACAAAACCTTCCGGTTGTATCATATACAACTCTTCCTTAAGAAAACCATTAAGGAATGCCGTTTTGACGTCCATTTGCCATATCTCATAATCATAGTACGCGGCAATTGCTAACATGATTCTGACGGATTTCAGCTTCGCTACGGGTGAGAAAGTCTCATCGTAGTCAACCCCTTGAACTTGTCGATAACCCTTAGCGACAAGTCGAGCCTTATAGATGGTCACATTACCATCCGCGTCAGTCTTCTTCTTAAAGATCCATTTATTTTCTATGGCTTGCCGATCATCGGGCAAGTCAGTCAAAGTCCATACTTCGTTTTCATACATGGATCCTATCTCCGATTTCATGGCTTCAAGCCATTTGTCGGAATCCGGGCCCGCCATCGCTTCTTCATAGTTCGAAGGTTCACTGTTGTCTAACAACATGATTTCCAGGACAGGATTGCCATACCACTCTGGTGCGGAACGTGTCCTCGTGGACCTTCGAAGTTCAGTGGTAGCTTGATCATGATCATTATCAATAACTTCCTCTCTAGCCGGTGTAGGCTCCACAGAAACATTTTCCTGTGCTGCGCTACTCTCCGGTTCGAGGGTCATCTCATCAAGCTCCACTTTCCTCCCACTTACTTCTTTCGAGAGAAACTCTTTCTCTAGAAAGGATCCATTCCTGGCAACAAAGATCTTGCCCTCGGATCTTAGGTAGAAGGTATACCCAATAGTTTCCTTAGGGTATCCTATGAATACGCATTTTTCCGACTTGGGTTCGAGCTTCTCTGGTTGAAGTTTCTTCACATAAGCATCGCATCCCCAAACTTTCAGAAACGACAGCTTAGGTTTCTTCCCAAACCATAATTCATACGGTGTCGTCTCAACGGATTTTGACTGTGCCCTATTTAAAGTGAATGCGGCAGTCTCTAAAGCATAACCCCAAAAGGATAGCGGTAAATCGGTAAGAGACATCATAGATCGCACCATATCCAATAGAGTGCGATTACGACGTTCGGACACACCATTACGCTGAGGTGTTCCAGGCGGCGTGAGTTGTGAAACAATTCCACATTTCCTTAAGTGCGTGCCAAATTCATGACTCAAATATTCTCCTCCACGATCTGATCGTAAGAACTTTATTTTCTTGTCACGTTGATTCTCAACCTCACTCTGAAATTCCTTGAACTTTTCAAAGGTCTCAGACTTGTGCTTCATCAAGTAGACATACCCATATCTACTCAAATCATCGGTGAGGGTGAGAACATAACGATAACCACCGCGAGCCTCAACACTCATTGGACCACACACATCAGTATGTATGATCTCCAATAAGTTGGTTGCTCGCTCCATTGTTCCGGAGAACGGAGTCTTGGTCATCTTGCCCAAGAGGCATGGTTCGCATTTGTCAAATGATTCATAATCAAGAGACTCCAAAAGTCCATCTGCATGGAGTTTCTTCATGCGTTTAACACCGATATGACCAAGGCGGCAGTGCCACAAGTATGTGGGACTATCGTTATCAACCTTGCATTTCTTGGCATTCACATTATAAACATGTGTAACATCACGTTCGAGATTCAATAAAAATAAACCATTCACCAGCGGGGCATGACCATAAAACATATCTCTCATATAAATAGAACAACCATTATTCTCAGATTTAAATGAGTAGCCATCTCGCATTAAGCGAGATCCAGATACAATGTTCATGCTCAAAGCTGGTACTAAATAACAATTATTGAGGTTTAAAACTAATCCCGTAGGTAGATGCAGAGGTAGCGTGCCGACGGCGATCACATCGACCTTGGAACCATTCCCGACGCGCATCGTCACCTCGTCCTTTGCCAGTCTATGCTGATTCCGCAGTTCCTGCTTTGAGTTACAAATATGAGCAACTGCACCGGTATCAAATACCCAGGAACTACTACGAGTGCTGGTAAGGTACACATCAATTACATGTATATCATATATACCTTTGGTATTGCCGGCCTTCTTGTCCGCCAAGTACTTGGGGCAGTTTCGCTTCCAGTGACCGTTTCCCTTGCAATAAAAGCACTCAGTCTCAGGCTTGGGTCCATTCTTCGACTTCTTCCCGGCAGCTGGCTTACCGGGCGCGGCAACTCCCTTGCCGTCCTTCTTGAAGTTCTTCTTACCCTTGCCCTTCTTGAACTTAGTGGTTTTATTCACCATCAACACTTGATGTTCCTTTCTGATCTCTGCCTCCGCTGACTTCAGCATCGCATATACCTCAGGAATGGTCTTTTCCATCCCCTGCATGTTGAAGTTCATCACGAAGCTCTTGTAGCTAGGTGGAAGCGACTGAAGGATACTGTCAACGACCGCGTCATCCGGGAGATTAACTCCCAGCTGAGACAAGCGGCTGTGCAACCCAGACATTTTGAGTATGTGCTCGCTGACAGAACTATTTTCCTCCATCTTACAGCTGTAGAACTTATCGGAGACTTCATATCTCTCGATCCGGGCATGAGCTTGGAAAACCATTTTCAGCTCTTCGAACATCTCATATGCTCCGTGATGCTCAAAACGCTTTTGGAGCCCCGGTTCTAAGCTGAAGAGCATGCCGCACTGAACGAAGGAGTAATCATCGGTGCGTGTCTGCCAAACGTTCAAATCGTCTGGCAGTGCTGGGAGAGCAGGTGGGTCACCTAACGGTGCTTCAAGGACATATGATTTCTTGGCAGCTATGAGGATAATCCTCAGGTTACGGACCCAGTCCGCATAGTTGCTACCATCGTCTTTCAGCTTGTTTTTCTCTAGGAACGCGTTGAAGTTGACGGTAACATTAGCGTTGGCCATTTGATCTACAAGATAGATATGTAACATTTAGACTAAGTTCATGACAATTAAGTTCATCTAATCAAATTATGTAATGAACTCCCACTCAGATAGACATCCCTCTCGTCATCTAAGTGATTACATGATCCGAATCGACTAGGCCGTGTCCGATCATCACGTGAGACGGACTAGTCATCAACGGTGAACATCCCCATGTTGATCGTATCTTCTATACGACTCATGCTCGACCTTTCGGTCTCTTGTGTTCCGAGGCCATGTCTGTACATGCTAGGCTCGTCAAGTCAACCTAAGTGTATTGCTGTGTAAATCTGGCTTACACCCGTTGTATTCGAACGTTAGAATCTATCACACCCGATCAACACGTAGTGCTTCGAAACAACGAACCTTCGCAACGGTGCACAGTTAGGGGGAACACTTTCTTGAAATTTTAGTAAGGGATCATCTTTTATATGCTACCGTCGTTCTAAGCAAATAAGATGCAAAAACATGATAAACATCTCATGCAATCAAAATAGTGACATGATATGGCCATTATCACTTTGCTCCTTTTGATCTCCATCTTCGGGGCTCCATGATCATCATCGTCACCGGCATGACACCATGATCTCCATCATCGTGTCTTCATGAAGTTGTCTCGCCAACTATTACTTCTACTACTACGGCTAACGGTTAGCAATAAAGTAAAGTAATTACATGGCGAATTTCAATGACACGCAGGTCATATAATAAATTAAGACAACTCCTATGGCTCCTGCCGGTTGTCATACTCATCGACATGCAAGTCGTGATTCCTATTACAAGAACATGATCATCTCATACATCACATATATCATTCATCACATCCTTTGGCCATATCACATCACAAAGCACTTGTTGCAAAAACAAGTTAGACGTCCTCTAATTGTTGTTGCAAGTTTTTACGTGGCTGCTATAGGTTTCTAGCAAGAACGTTTCTTACCTACGCCAAAACCACAACGTGATATGCCAATTTCTATTTACCCTTCATAAGGACCCTGTTCATCAAATCCGATCCGACTAAAGTGGGAGAGACAGACACCCGCTAGCCACCTTATGCAACTAGTGCATGTCAGTCGGTGGAACCTGTCTCACGTAAGCGTACGTGTAAGGTCGGTCCGGGCCGCTTCATCCCACAGTGCCGCCGAATCAAGATAAGACTAGTAACGGCAAGAAGATTGACAAATCGACGCCCACAACTACTTTGTGTTCTACTCGTGCAAGATACTACGCATAGACCTAGCTCATGATGCCATTGTTGGGGAACGTAGCAGAATTTTAAAATTTTCTACGCATCACCAAGATCAATCTATGGAGTCATCTAGCAACGAGTGAGAGGGGAGTGTATCTACATACCCTTGTAGATCGCGAGCGGAAGCGTTCAAGAGAACGGGGTTGATGGAGTCGTACTCGTCGTGATCCAAATCACCGATGACCGAGCGCCGAACGGACGGCACCTCCGCGTTCAACACACGTACGGAGCAGAGACGTATCCTCCTTCTTGATCCAGCAAGGGGGGAGGAGAGGTTGATGGAGATCCAGCAGCACGACGGTGTGGTGGTGGAAGCAGCGGGATTTCAGCAGGGCTTCGCCAAGCGCTACTGGAGGAGGAAGAGGTGTCACGGGAGGGAGAGGGAGGCGCCAGGGGCTGAGCTCTTTCTCCCATGCACCTCCCCACTATATATAGGGGTGGAGGGGGCTGGTTTCTTGCCCTCCAAGTCCATTGGGGCGTTGGCAAAGGTGGAAGGAAAGAAATCCCATCCTTTCCCTTCCCCACCGATTGTTATCCCCCTTTTTTAGGGATCTTGATCTTATCCCTTCGGGATATGATCTTATTCCTTCTAAGGGGGAATCTTGGTGCGCCTTGACTAGGGGTGTGGGGCCTTGCCCCCACTACCCACGTTCATGTGGGTCCCCCCATGCAGGTGGGCCCCACTCCGGAACCTTCTAGAACCTTCTCGGTACAATACCGAAAAATCCCGAACATTTTCCGCTGGCCAAAATAGGACTTCCCATATATAAATCTTTACCTCCGGACCATTCCGGAACGCCTCGTGACGTCCAGGATCTCATCCGAGACTCCGAACAACCTTCGGGTTACCGCATACTAATATCTCTATAACCCTAGCGTCACCGAACCTTAAGTGTGTAGACCCTACGGGTTCGGGAGACACGCAGACATGACCGAGACGACTCTCCGGTCAATAACCAACAGCGGGATCTGGATACCCATGTTGGCTCCCACATGCTCCTCGATGATCTCATCGGATGAACCACGATGTCGAGGATTCAATCAATCCCGTACGCAATTCCCTTTGTCTATCGGTACGATACTTGCCCGAGATTCGATCGTCGGTATCTCGATACCTTGTTCAATCTCGTTACCGGCAAGTCTCTTTACTCGTTTCCGTAACACATCATCCCGTGAACAACTCCTTGATCACATTGAGCTCATTATGATGATGTCCTACCGAGTGGGCCCAGAGGTACCTCTCCGTTACATGGAGTGACAAATCCCAGTCTCGATTCGTGCCAACCCAACAGATACTTTCGAAGATACCCGTAGTGCACCTTTATAGCCACCCAGTTACGTTGTGACGTTTGGTGCACCCAAAGCACTCCTACGGTATCCGGGAGTTGCACAATCTCATGGTCTAAGGAAAAGTTACTTGACATTGGAAAAGCTTTAGCAAACGAACTACACGATCTAGTGCTAGGCTTAGGATTGGGTCTTGTCCATCACATCATTCTCCTAATGATGTGATCCCGTTATCAATGACATCCAATGTCCATGGTCAGGAAACCGTAACCATCTATTGATCAACGAGCTAGTCAACTAGAGGCTTACTAGGGACATGTTGTGGTCTATGTATTCACACATGTATTACGATTTCCGGATAACACAATTATAGCATGAATAACAGACAATTATCATGAACAAGGAAATATAATAATAACCATTTTATTATTGCCTCTAGGGCATATTTCCAACAGTGATGGGGTGTGATCTATCAACCTGGTGACCAAGCTTACCTCCGTGTCACCCCTATGAAGGGCACCCGTCGTTTCGGAATCAAGGGCAAGCTAGCTCCTCGCTATATTGGTCCTTTCCGCATCGTGGCTAGACGTGGACAGGTGGCATATAAATTGGAGTTGCCGCCGCAATTCTCTCATATCCACGATGTCTTCCACGTGTCCCAACTTCGAAAATGCTTCAAGGAATCTCCGCACCGCGAAGTGGATCACGAGATGCTTCAGTTGCAAGATGACTTATCTTATAAGGAGCATCCGATCCGCATCCTTGATGAAGCTGAACGTCGAACTCGTCAGAAGACGACCAAGTTCCTGAAAGTGCAGTGGTCGAATCACACTGAAGATGAAGCCACTTGGGAACGTGAGGATCATCTTCGGGAAGAATATCCCGACCTCTTTCCTTCTACCTCCTAAATTCTCTGGACGAGAATTTCTTTTAGAGGAGGAGAACTTGTAACACCCCTGTGTAATAGCCACTGTGATCAACTGCTAATATTGCCAAGTCATATCATTTGCAGTGCCTAGTCATAGTGGTTAACCAAAATAATTCAAACTCCAATCTGAAAATCAGCTCAAATTCAAAAGTGCAAAATAAGTTTGCTCAAACACCTTTGGAAAAATATTCACTAATTAGCAAATATTCCAGGAGCACACATAAAAATATCACTAGTAATACTTGGATTAATTAAGTGACTTAAACAAATTGAAACAGCACCAAAACAGAATTATTAAATCCAATTAAAATCATTTCAGTTTCAAATGAAACCCAAATTTTGTTCAAACCAATTTTTGGTAAAGGATAATATTGCATATTAATATTTGGGTCAACTTTCACATTTCACAAAAATGCACAAGTGGCCTAACTATTACCAAATCAGAAAGGAATAAAGAATACAGATTAAGGAAAATAGAAAAGGCCTAAGCGACACTGTGCACTTAAGCCTGTGCTACAGTACCCGGAGGCCCAGCACACCGCGGCCTGTTTCTCCCTCCTCCCTCTCTCTCCGTCGCCGTGTCGCCTCGTCCATGGCCGCGCGCGCTCGCCCGGTCGCTGATCGACACCGCGACGCCGCGGACGGCCGTGAAGGGATAAGGCCGCGCTGGTACATCCCCGTTGGCCTCTCCGTCATGCTTCCCCCTCTCCTCGCTCGCTCCGCCCGCTTTCCCCCTTCGCTAGATCCGCTGCTGCCGAGCGCGTTCGCCGCCGCAACTCCGTCGTCCCCGCAGCCACCGGCGGTCCCGTGCCCGCTGAATGTGCCGAGGAGCTCCGCCGTCGTCTTCCTCAACCTCTGGTGCCTCTGGATGGCGCCGGGGAGCTCCACGACGAGCAGATCGAGCCGCTCCTCTTCTTCTTGAACGCCGGCGAATCCCGTCACCGCCGGCCTCCCTCTGCGCTCCCGTTCACTCGAGGGCCTCTGTGTGCCGCACGATGAGCTTCCCCGTTCTCTGCTCTCCTGCATTAGCCTTTGCGCGCGCCGTAGCTAGATGCCCCCGAGCTCGTGCTCTGCTCGCCGCCGATGAGCTCGGGGCCATCATTGTGGCCCTTGCCATCGCCGCCAGGGGCCACCGTTGTGCTCCTGGTGCTTCCAGGAGTTCAACGAGCTTGGGCACGAGCTTCCCCGTGCTTCGTAGCGCTAGATCCCTTGATCCCGTACTCCGGCGACCGCCCCGTCGTTCGCCGTCGTCGTTCCAGGCCGTTTCCGGCAGCGCCTCCGACCTAGATGGATGCGTCTAGGTGTGCACGTTCGAACGAGCCCGAGCGCACGCAGAATGGCTCGCTGATGTGCGAATCCGAGCCGCTCCAGCGATCTTCCGCCGCGAAAACGGTCGCCGGCGCGTCTCCGGCGCCGGCCGCCGACGTGGCACGATGGGGTGCACCCCTGGGCCGCTGCCAGTGGGTCCCAGGGGGCCCAGTTAACCCGTTGACCATGGTCAACGTGCTGACTGGGCGCAGCCCTGTCGCTGCCATGTGGGCCCGCCTCGTTTAATTATCTAATTAATCATTTTGCTAATTAAGTTTAATTAATTAAATAATTAGTGACACTGACAGATGGGGCCCACTTCCTAATTAACCCTGCTAATTAAACTAATCCACTGTTATTCTAAACAGAGGCTGACATGTGGGTCCCACTGGACCCACATGTCAAGTTTGACTGGTCAGCCGACTGTTGACTTGCTGATGTCAGCATTACATCATGGTGACGTCATAATTCATTTTCTGTAAATAAAAATAATTCTAGAAAATCAATAAATCTTTAAAAATTAATAACTTTTAAACTGTACCTCAGATCGAAAAAGTTAAAACACGAAAGTTGCTCAGAACGACGAGACGAGTCTGATCGCACCGACGGTTTCCTTGTCGGAACCCCCTACTTAGAAGAACTCGTAACTCCGGGACCGAATCCGGCAAATGAATAGTGCATGCACACGGGTTATTAAATCCCAGAATAATTCTAAAAATAATTAAAGTGACTTAGAAGCATATTTAGGCAACCCTGCACTGCATCATAGCATCGCACGCACTGTGTTGCATCTGTTTGCATTATATTTACTTGTTTCTTCCCCCCCCCTTCTCTTTCGATAGACCCAGACGTTGCCGTAGCTCCTGAGTCAGACGCCGCTCCGGAGTACGACTACGTCCCCGACGACCCTGCCCTTGCCGTCGAGCAGACAGGCAAGCACCCCCATTTTGAGCATTCCGATATCGCCCACTCTCTTCTCTCTTATGCTTGCATTAGAAGTTACTGCTACTACTGTTGTCCTACATCTGCTGCATAGCCTGTTTTATTGTAGCCTACTTTTGATACCTGCCTGTTCTCCTAAACTGTTTAGTATAGGATGGGTAGAGCCTGATCAGAGACCCACTTGTCCCGACTGCCCCGCTGGACTCTCAGAAGACCCGAGCAACGGGATTGAAGATTAGAACCTAGCACCGCACGTCACTTCCCCTGAGATGCTCGACACTACTGGGTTACTATCGAGTGCCGAGGGTGATACCTCGTCAGCACTTATGATGATAACCTTGTAGGTTAGTTAATCGGTTGTGGTAAGCGAGGGTGATTCCTCCTACACCACCCCCGATAACGACATCGTCATGCAACTGTTCAAGTGTGGACCTCGAGGGTGATACCTCCTTCGTTCACCTTGATGAGAACATCAGGTGGGACTCCTTCGAGGGTGATTCCTCAGGGTTCCCCCTTGGTGTCAGACACACGGAGACTTGGTTACTACGACTGAACACTAAACCATGATACTATGATACTAAAGACGGGTCGGCCCTGAGGGGTACCCGCGCGAGAATGAACGCGAAGTGATGTGGAGTCGGGTTGACCTGAGAGGTGCCCGCGAGATAACTACGAGGCGTGGCCGGGCATTCTTAGCTCTTGCCACAAGTCCTCGAGACGGGGCGACGGGGTCACATCGATTGTGAGTCTCTGCTCGTTTCCGCGCGCTACTAATCCACTACGGTTTGGATATTTGATCCGAGGGGCCTCTGGTCGGATAGCACTAATCTTCACGTGGGCTTAGTATGGGCGTTCTGCGTCGTATACATCAGCCGAAGCTCTATTGACGTCAGCGAGGAGCGGCCCGTTTCGGATTGGACTGGGAACGCAACTGCGCTTGTATAAGGGATTGCTAGGTCTGCTTCCGAAACGTCCTCGCAACGTGCAGGGTTCCCAGGGCGAAGGCCCAAGACCCCTGGGGGCATAGGTTAGTCCGGCGTGCTGACCTCTCTTTAGAGCCTAGGTCGGGTTGCGGCGTGTTGCTTAGCCGAGGCCGGGCATGACCCAGAAAAGTATGTCCGGCCGGAGTTAAGCGAGCGTGGTGGGTAAGTTGGTGCACCCCTGCAGGGAAGAAACTTCTATCGATAGCCTGTCCTACGGTAACGGACACTCGGAGTTGTATCCTGATCGGTACAACTAGAACATGACATGAGATGAGAACTGGATAGTACGGCTCTGGGATTGCTTTCTCGCAGGGAGTCGAGGAAGAATCTCTGGCCGAGGTTGATGACACTGTTATACTTTACATTATGTTATTCTGCTCTCTTCTTATGCTGCAAGACTGATGAAGATGTTGAAGATGCTAGTCTTCGATAGGACTAGGCTTTCCCCCTCTATTCTGGCATTTCTGCAGCCCAGTCCACATATACAACCCCCTTTGAAAATGTTGCATATGTAGTGTAGATCCTTGCTTGCTGAGTACTTCGGATGAATACTCACGTTTGCTTTATTTTCCTTTTTCCCCCTTTATCCATTTGTCTCATCCAGACGACGGAGCCCCGGAGCCAGTTGTCCCGTTCGACGACCACTACTACTACCAGCCCGGAGAGTACTACTACTACGAGTAGCCGACTGACGACCAGGAGTAGGATCGGAGGGTCCAGGGCAGGAGGCCTACGCCTTTCGATCGTAGCTTTTATTTTACCACGCCTCTATGAAGGCTTACCTCTCTTTCTGTAATATATCTGTACCCAGATATCTAATGCTTCCGCTGACACTTGTATGCCATCGAGCTGTGTATTCGAGCCCTCGAGGCCCTGGCTTGTAATATTAAGCTTGTATGAATTTAATTATGTTTTAGAGTTGTGTTGTGATATCTTCAAGTGAGTCCTTAGGCTTAATCGTGTGCATTTGCGTGTATGGTTAGTACACGATTAAGCCAGGGTCGTCACAAAAATGGTCCTTACAACTCAGATCTGGGATGTTACTAAAATAACTCAATCACTGCTCAAGATGGCCGAAAAGTAGCTCAGAGCATGAGACAGTGTTGATAAAAAGAAGGTAGCAATTCCCTAAGACGGCCGAAAAGCAGATCAGAGCATGGGGTCACTACCACAAAGAGAAACTCAACAGCTGCACAAGATGGCCGAAAAGCAGCTCAGAACTCGGGACAACTGTTGAAAAGAGAAATATAAAGTCGGCATCCACCCCGGATGGCCGAAAGCAGCACAAAATATATGTGTGGTGTCGTCATCAGAGAAAGGTAACCAAGGGTTCATCAGGATCGTATACAGCTTACCCCTATGGGCACAAGCATAAACATATTAATTTAAACACGCAAGAATAACACAAAGCAATGCTTTAGGGCATATGTCAGATGGTCAGCTTGCTTAGGGGTCGAAGAGTTTATCGGACGAAAGTGCGATCATCTCACAGAAGAATTCGTGGGGAAAGTTTCTCTCTTGAAGGAGCTGAGTAAGGGGCAGGGGCAAAATGGTAATTTTTAGTATGTGCAAATATTATGAAAGTGACTCATCAGAACGGGCTCGACTAACCAAGAAGATGGACTTTGGAATCACCTGATTCGGAGTTACGGTGGCATAGAAATGGCCGTTCGTTTGTTAAGCGATAAAACAAAAAAAACTGTCCATTTCCATCCTTAACTGGTGAACGTGCACTATTTAATAGTTTCGGCGCCAGCTGGGAATATGCCTTCAGAGCAGAGAAAGCGTATTTTCGTCAGAAGCCGCAACTGAGTACGCTTTTGAAGCGGGAAAGCTATTTTCAAAATATGTTTCCACTTAAAACCGGCTGGGCCCGGGCTTCAGTAGCTTACACATGGGGCCCGGCTTATCCACTCTCTCTCCTCCCTCCCGGGTCTTCTTCTACCTCGCGTCGTGGGCACAGGAGACTCGGCCGTCGGCGTAGCTGTTGCCTCGCTGCTCCCCAGGGCCGGCCGGCGAGCGCAGGGGCACGGCCACTCCTCGCCGCGCTCGAGGGTGACCGCGGGGAAGCCTGAGGTGGCCCACAGCACTGCCGCCATGGCTCGGGGCGCGATGGCCGAAGGGCTGCAGGAGCCGCACTGGCAGGGCTTCCTCGGCGGGAATGGAAACGGCGGGGGCTCCGCGAACTCCACGAAAGTCCGTGGACGCGGATGGAGAGAAGGCGAAGGCCAGGGCGCGGGAATTGGCATGGGGGGTTCGGTGGCGGCCTTCGGCCATTGGAGGGAACAAAGAGCTTTGGGGCTCAAGGGAAGAGGGCTGGAGGTTGCTCGTGGTCGGGGGAAACTCGGGGATGCCCTTAAATAGCCGAGGGGAGGGCTACACGACGCCGGCCGGAGCTTCGAGAGGGCCGGTGCCGTGGCAGCCATTCGGTGGAGCATCGGTGGTTGGCACGGCCGTCCAGGGGCTAGTGGACGAGGGGGAGAGCTTCTGGACGGCCCACGCGTGCGGTGGAGAGCTCGTCGGAACTCCCGGACGAGCCGAGGTCGGCTGTATACGGCGATTCTAGCCGTTTTCGTCGTCTGTTGCCACAGTGGGCGGCGGCTGCCGACTAAACCAGCGGTCACCACCGGCAGCACGTGGCCAACCTGCCCAGGAGCTGCCAAACCACGTCAGCTCGACGTGTCAAAGCTCAGGGAGTTTATTTATGAGGTTTTGGAAGAACCTGGAGGCAAGAAATCGACTGATTTGGGATGACACTGATCTGAAAAGAAGGTGCTTGTAGTATTTTCTGGATATATCACTGGGTGAGATGAGCTGCAACTTGGCATGGAGCTTTGATCTACCAAGGTGACTACCCTGGTAAATTTTCAAGGTAAATGGATGAGGCTAGCTGGTGCTTCCTTTACAAAGTGCCTCTCTGGACAGAAATGGGGTTGATCTTGCTGGGATCAAATGGATAACTTTCATGAGCTGAACTTTTGTGTGTGGCCATTATTTAGGCATATTGATAATCCGGTCAAATTTTAGCTCTTTTGGAAGCACTATGAAGGTACTTCCTTCACAATGCTTTCTGCTGGACAGAATCTGTTGAGAAATATTGAGAAATAATGGCTAGGTAAAATGATGTGGATTTTGGTATTATCACATGATATAGGGATAGTGAGATCCTGGATTAATTTCAAGAATTATGAAGCATGATAAAATATAGTTGCTTCACGATCTTACAATGGGTCCAGAAACTTGAATAGGATGATGTACTCAAAACTTGCACTGTGGAGCTTGAGGTCTTGGCATATTTGAAGTATATATGAGTCATAGAAGTTATTGGAGTATTTTGGGAATTTTAGGAGCAAAAAAATAGTAGCTCCTTTGGAAAATGGCAGAAATAGAATATTAGCTTTAAATAGGAAAATGCAATTTCCCCTACTTTTTTATGGCCAATATTTTTATGAGAGCTCAAGATAGGCACAAAGAATATCTCCACAAGCTTTCATAAACTTTGGAGATGGATAGATATTTTCCTGGATTTAATTCCTTCAACTGACAGAAAAAGGAATTAATTTTAAATGAAAAATATTGCAAATGACTTGGCAATATGTTTGCATATCCAGGGTTGATAGATATAGGAGAGTTTCTGAGAAAAGTTTGGGAGGCTATAGCTCAAAGGAAATTAGGGTTCCTTTGTAACTGTAAAATTGGGGTTTCCTTCCCGATAAACCCTGAGACTATATCTTGGGTGGCAGGGTTGGATTGGAGAGAATGTCTGGTTTGATAGAGAAGGCAAGGCTATATGACCATCTTCATGTACCCAAGAGCGACAGAAAATCCAATAACATAAAAAAAGAGATGGGAGTCCAATCCCGCGAAGGAAAAATCGAGGAGCGAAAATCAGGGTGTCACACTTGCATATGCCTGGTTCATGCTTGAACTACATCTTCATTGGTCCATCTTTCGTCAGTTGACTCAACTTCTCCTTGCTTTCGGTCTCTCTTGGCTGGCATTGTGCCAGCTTTTTCTCTACTGTATTTCATAGGGCCCTAACTCCTTCCCTTTTGGTGGTTGTAAAGGTTTTTTTTTAGTTTGCCACGTTTTGTTAATTTAGTTTGAACTTGTCCAATTTTCTTTTGACTTTGAAAATGTGACGAATGGCAAGGATTTGGATGTCTGGATGAATAGTGAACTACAAATAAGAAAAGAGCTTGAAAGGAATTAAAGGGCAACCAACAAACAAGCAGCTCAGCGAAGCGCGCTTTCATTTCTAGTAAACATTATTGAGGATTGAGCTTTCTGTACATTCTGGAGACTTGTGTAGACCTATTCGCACCACTGGGGAAACAAATAAATTGGTCTAAAAATTCCGGCTACTTTATTAATCTGACTTGATACTTGATTGCCACCAGTAACTTGACTCTATCTAGTCTTGATAAAGTTGCTCACAACTACATCACACTTCACACCGCGTTTGTCATTGTTTGAAACCACGTAACTATACAAGTTGCCTAAGACCACTTCCACTGATTCGTCTCTTAGCACGGTATCCTAGGATATGGTAGTTATTCAGAGATGACTATCTCAATGCATTGCATCTTAAAAAGTATTTTATCTAAAGAATTTTTCATTTAGTTGGTTTTAAGATCATACTCGCCTTTCAACATTATGGCCTATTTGTGGCACGAAGTAACACACTTCATGATTTTTGATACACAGTAGGATGATTATTCGAAATTACTTATTTATATTGCACAAGCTCAAATAATTTACCAACACTATTTCACATATGAACAATACTGAGTTAAGCCAACTTGTCTTTTGATTTAGTTCTGATATACCCATACAAAAAAAAAGACAGAAAATTCGAGCTGAAACTTACTTGTGAGAGGTAAAGTACTGTATAAATACTAACTAAAAATGCACTATTCTGACTCCTGTCACTTGCAGAAATACATCTTGGATCCGTCATTAGGGCAAACGAGGGCCAGGAAGACAAATACCACTCACTTATCCGCATTTCACACCCACTAAACAACGACATCACGACCTTTGAGCAAAGCAAGTGCATGCGCTAAAACTAAGTGATGATTTATTGGTGCATGTAGGATCGGATCCAAGGCATTATTGGCCGGGGCAAATGGAAAAACTCATGGACAAAACATGCATGTTCGTGTTACCCAGAAAAAAAGAACATGTAGGTTCAGGGCTCTGATGCACCCACATTTGCTCCTAGACAATGTTATATATACACATATATCAAAATCTCCACAGTGATCAAGATGAAGATCAGCCATTCAAGAATATCTGACTTCCTGTTCTCAAGGATTTCTCAAGAATCTTATGGAGAAACCGGGTGTTATGCTGCAAAATTACAACTGTCAGAAATCTTGAATTAAACAAAACTATGCACTGTGCAGAAATACCTAATGTTGCACATCGTGCCATGACTCTCTTATACCTCACAAATTTCAACTTAAAATCAAGGTCTCCAAGTCTTTGAGTTAGCTCGTACTCGTCTTGATACGTGAAAGGTAAATATAAGGCACCTTTGCAGCACAAAATTTTATCAAAAAGAAAAAACCAAAACACTGAAGAGTAATTTATTATGGTAATAATGCATCAAGACAACATACATAGCGTTACATCCGATACCAAGCATTTAAATCAGCAGTACAGCGGCTGATCTGGGAAAGTACAATATTTATTCACACACATAATAGTAGAGAACCGTAAACTGGGATGGCCCGATGCGTCTTGTGTATCTTATATAGGAATGGGCTTGAGAAACAGTTTGGTAACGATCTCTTGAAGGTGCATGTTGAATGTGTATGCATCTCCTCCGTTGTCATAGTACAATTGCATGCTAACCGTCAGACTGACAACCCGCTGCACCGCTGGGAGTAGTGCACCATGATCAAAGCGAGCCCGATTCGTGGTTTTCCATCCATCCTCTATGAGTGAATCAATCGCTGCGAAGGCTTCCTCACTTGTAACTCCATGCTCATGGATGTAACACTCCACAGTGCTTTCTACATCGCCCCTGTTCTTTCCACGCTGCACATTTATACCATTAGATTAGTTAGATAAATTATCATGGATCCCTAGATGCTCAGCGGTATAAGGTTACATTTAGTCATAAACCTAATTAAGAAGTCTTTACTTTATATGCAGCGATGTCATTCATAAAACGCCCAATCTTTGCGCCTGCTATGACCACATCAGGTCTACTAGCTGCCCAATCGAGTGCTGCATTTGATACTACATCACCCATTCCAACCAACATACCCACACATAGCAATGGCACGGCTGAGGACATGGAAGTAAGATTCACTTGTTCTTCAAAACATGGCTTGTGATTCTGTTGTAACCATTCGGCTTCTTGGAGATAATAAGCAGACTGATTTTGGAACTGCAAGCATGTACTTTAAGAAAATTAACGAGTAAAGGGACAATATTTTCAACAATTGCAATATGCAAGCATCACAAAAAGGTGTACCGCTTTTTTGGTGTAGTCAATACGGTAGTTATCAACGATTGCCACTTCTCCCTCAAACTCCTGAAAGTTTCTTAGCAATTCGCTATAGAACTTTTTCAGGTACTCTGGTACGAGAGAAATGGCACTCTCGTCCCATCTGCACATGCATGGACAGTTAAATTGCATAACAATTAATCAAACTAGCTAGCATCAATTTAGTTGTTCCCAGCATGATTCTCAAGGAATGAATTTCAAGACAAATTTCTCTGTGAGAAATGTAGAGACAAACTAATAATCTACCTTTGAATGGCTGCGTTTAGGTTCCGACAATCCTCTATGGTGGCATGTACATCATATGTGTCATCCAAGATGGTGATCAGTGTAACTAACTTGGCATACATCATCCTTGCGCGCGCACAACTTTGCTCATAGAACACTGTGTAAGACCACAAGTAAGCCTCCACAACACGATCACGAACATAGGTTAGTCCACAGATCTTGTTCAGGTCGTTCCACCACCTGAAATGAATTATTGAAGTGTTGAGCTCATGTAATCGGAAACCAATTAGGATCATCATAGTGGACGTATTAGTTGGGCAATATATGGCATAATTAATAGTGTGTCACTAGCAGATTCTAGCATAGGTCGTTGAATGAGACTATAGAGAACCGAGATACCGGAAAAACAATTTTTTCATAAACATGTCCACGTAGTTTGTTTCCAGAAACACGGAGCTCAGTTTTTTGCTAAAATTAAGTTTTAATAATCCACAAGTTAGTTAGAGCACCGTCGATCGTAGAAAGAAGTTACAAAATGCTAAAGAAGTGCTAGGTTGTTTGCCTCAGAAAAACATAAATTCAAACAACCCATTAATATTCTCACCATTATAATTTAGTTTTGGATATCAAGGAGACTTACTCAGTAATATCTTTGAGCTCCATCAGGTGGACATGCCGCAGAAGGGTAAAATCTAGCTTTGCGAGCTCGAGCAGAAGAGGGTTATGGTCTTTCTTTTCTTTGTATTCTGCGAAATAGTGCAATGCTTCCACCCTTCTAAAGGTCCTTGGAAGTGGTATATGAAGAGCTCGTTTGACTTGCTCAGCTAAAGGGGAGTTGAGACTGCCCCTCTTTAATTCGAGATGATGTCTTGCAAAAGAAATGGCTTCTTCAAGTTCCGGCTCGTTATGAACTGAAAGGTAAGCTGCGTTGTATAAACTTAACAATCCCTTTGGATCATTTGTTATGTCCTTCTTAAAGCACCCATCTTTACCTTTGAAGTTCTTGAATACATCTGCAAGAACAAATTTCATGAACATCATGTAAATAAGTAGTCGATCTTACATTTGGATCAACTTATACTAATTTATTTCTATGCATAGGCGACAAAAATGAAGTAGCGAGTAATTGATAGGTGAATTCGGATATCATGCATTGACCAATTTCTAGACAAGGCAGCACTACAGGATTAGCGTTCTTGAGGTGTCAATTATGGAAGTGATATGGTGAAGATGATTAAAATATGGAAATATGTAACACAAACTGGGTGAATCTAGGCATAGTATGATTTGCCGGGCAGCGGTATATTTCATGAACTTACGTACCATTCACGATTTAATTAATATATAGGAGGATCATAATTTGCCATGATATTTAAGACTACTGGCAGCATATGCATACAAGCAATGTCAAATTAGCATTATATTTAGCATTTCGATGACCTAGGAAAAGCTATACTCTTGGCCGTACCCTATTTATTAATTAATTTATGACACAAAAACATAAAAAAAATCAAAACCAAAATTATGGGAACTATTCGACAGATGTCAAAAAAATTAGAGCAAAATAATATTTCAGTCATTTAAAAAGGCCCGAAAAAGTAATTATAGTGTTAATATATGTCCAAATATTTACCCCCATATCTAGAGAAACCGAAATTCCAGTAAGCTAGTAGCTAGCTGAAATACCGAAAGAAAGAAAATTGTTATTAATATTATGATCGTGTAATAATAGCATTTTTTTCTAACTCCTCACCGAGCATATACAAATTTGTACAGAAGTCCTGTACTCACAAAACTATGGATTAAGAAAATGAAAACTTATCCTCAAAGGAAGTTGTATAATTTCTAAATATAGGCTGTGTGCATCAATTTGATGCAGAGGCCGCAGGCTTGCCTCCTTTACGTAAAAAAAAACTATAGGGAAAAATACTGAAGACAGTTTCAAAATTTGAGCTTAATTGGTTGGCAGATTCAAATGTTGTATCTCAAAAACTGTACATATCTTCCACACACATTCCATGAATATATAGATTTCCCGTAAAGACATTTATCATGATTCATAGACGGGTAAGTGCCGAAATAGAAAAATAGCTCTCTCTCTCTCTCTCTCTCTCTGCGCACGCGCGCACACACACACATATATATATATATAAGATAGATAGATACCTGTGGATACCCAAATTCCATGTTCTCTGAGCAAGCAAAATCGGAGGGCAACATAATGGAGGTTAGAACTAGTAAATTCGGTTCCATGGATGTCCTCTAGTGCAGTTCCAATCTGGTGTGCGAAAAGGTGGTCAATTCCGAGACGTTGAAGTGCGTCCACTAAGGTTATTTTCTCCAACGAGTCCTTGCAAGTCTGAAACAACATATGGACGTCCTCCTTCAGTTTCTCCGCTCTGATCCTCAACCAACCTTCCGACCTCTGCACAGATTATGTATATTAGGATTTAACTAAAAACACAACATAGTGGTTTTCGTATGTATGTATGTATGTTGTACTTTGCATTTGTCGGGATTGGACTGCTAGCTAATGACATCAGTTCACATTGGCTCTGTACTTGGGCATCTACCCGGTGGAGCATACAGCCAGGGAGGTTTTTGAAATCATACGTACAATTTTTGAACTGGGAAATCATACGTACAATTTTTGAAAGCGACTGATGAAATTAAAATGTATACACCTGCTGGACTCGCAAAAGGAGAACGTAGTACACCTGACCTGCAGTGGCTGTGGCTCATATGTGATGAAGTAGTCACCCCACACCGAGGGTTCAAAACAGCACACCATTTCACGAGTGCCGGACGCCATGTATGTACCAGTGTGCGCTGTGATGTGCATATATTGTTCCTTAGCTAGCTAGCTTGCTTCGAGGAGGAGGATGCAACAAGCCATTATATTTATAGACGGTCCAGCGGTGGCTAGAGGACAGCAGTACTCTCTCTGGATGTTTCCATTGCCGGCCGTCAACTGAATATAAAGATCAATTTGGTTGTTTCTTTTGGGACGGTACGGTGCTAGCAAAGGGAGAAAAGAATTCCAACACATGCACGTTTGATTTGATCAAGCTGTGCAGCAACTTGGTTCTATCTTTTGGTTGCCACGTCCAGAACAAAGCCAAGCTGTACACGTACAAGAGATATGTTTTGTTCAGACTAATCAAATCAAAGAATCCTAATCTGCTACTACTTCTCACGATCAAGACCGCCGGAGCCGTCAGCAGGTTGCAATGGGGGATGTTGGTTTCCTTCGGATGGGGGCCACCAGAGAAAATTGTGTTTAATTACTTTTGGTATCTAATATCTAATGATTACCTGCTAAAATAAATTGCTTCCTTAGTTGTTTGGTCGAGGTTTTTTTTTTTTTTTGCGTACTGTTTGGTCGAGTGTTAGAGATAGAAGGTTTTGTTTTGGTCAACTTATTAGCCAAGTTGGAGTCGGTTACACTAGTCTTATATCTTATACTCCATAAACTAAGCAAATTGTCTGTTCGATCTCAGGATTAATTATCTACAGCCGTCGGATGAGGTACCTTAATTAGGAGTCCTAGACTGTTGTCCCACATGCCCCTCTTTATCTTTACTAGAACAATGCCCGTGCGTTGCAACGGGATATAGATATTCTAGTACGTTAGCTTGCGATTAACCTATCCATAATATGCGATTGTGTAAACATAAATGTTCATCAAATTCTGTCCGTGATTTACCTTAGATCAGAGATGATATACCTGCTCATAGTATGCGATTGTATAAATAAATGGTCATCAAATTCTGCCCGTGATTTACCTTACATTTTGATCAGAAGTTTGGTAAGTAATTAAAGTGCTATTGGTTCAGAAGGTAAGTAAATTAAGGCGATTGATTATTATACAAGGAAAGTTGGACGAAGGGATGGTGGGAAGAAAGGTGAAACGGGAACCTTACGTTCTTTTTAAGTAGTAGAGATTTAAGGAATATATAAACCAAGTCAATACGTATTGCCGGTCGAACTCCTCCACGTCTATACAGAAAAAAAATCATCTTCGATTTGAAGATTCGTTAGCTCAACCTTTCCTGCTCCACCGACGCAGCGAAGCATCCTCGAGAAAACCATAGCGCCGTTTTTCTCGACAATGTCCTGAATTTTGAAGTTCCGTCCATAGAACGCGGTGTCAGACTGGATGGCTTTGATGCACATGTACACCATGGACTGGACGGCCTCCAGACGATAGTACACGCTGGCTTCTCCCCTCGCGAGCACGCATGGCAGCTCGGCGCAGGCCTCAGACTGGACGATGTTGACGCAGGCGTATACCAGCAGGACTGGACGCGCTGGTCTGTGACGCTAGGCTCAGACGTGGATGCAGGGAAGTACGTGATGCAGGACTGCACGCTGGCATCGCGCGCTGCCGGGCGGGGGACGAGACGCCGGCCAGCACACCTGCGTCAGCAAGGGCGAGACCATGGCTGCAACTTGTCCTCGGCCTCAGACAAGCTCGATGTACACTACAAGGCCCAAACAACAAAAGCGATGGTGGCCCCGATCACCGAACCTTGCCTCCGCCATCCAATCTACTCATGAAAGCAGTACACGCCATCTAATGTACTCATGAATGCACGTACATTTCTTGCATATATGTTGGATAGAACCTCTAATCACCTGCACACTCCATGGTACAACTTCTCCAATTAATATTCTCCTTAGTGACAAGCGGAAGCTACAGAGATTAATATGTATAGATCATAATCATTAGAGAAGTATGGTTGCGCTAATGAGGTGAGTCAGATTTCTTACTGACATTCAGCCTAATAGTTACGTACTTAACTCCATGGTGAATGAACTACACAATAAGCATCAACTTATAATACTAACTACAATATCATTACCTAGCACCATTCATGTTAGCAAGTATGGATTTCTTAATGCCCAACCTTACGTTAACTGCATGTATGGTCTGCACGGGAGACCTTTGATTGTTGGAAAAAAAATAGGCTACTGGACAGATTTTTTAAGATAAATATTCTCTCCTTCGTTTTTATATTAACTTACTAAGTTTAGGTTTTTATCTAATGTAATCCATACAATACGCGCCAATGGACTTTTGCTAAAAAATTGGCATTAACACATGAATTTTCATCTTTATTTCATAGTAATAGTTTCATAAATCGGAGCAACATGTTTATGTGTTATTAGAGATAAATATGTAGGGTGTGTGCATCTTACTGGTGCAAAGGTCCACACACCAATAAAACATTCCTTTAAATCAAAGATGTATGCGACACTTTGTGTCATTTTATTCTGCAGTTGGCAAAAGTCTTTTATGCTTGAGGCTAACATGCACTAGAGGATTCATATGTACATAACAATAAGGTTGTTGGTTAATTATTCAAAACTGCTTCAACCATGTCATACATTTTTCATGGTGAGAAGATCTGTCAATTGTTTGTTTATCTAGCCGCGGTTTTTTTCAATCTTTGAATTTATAGTTTCTTTCATCATATATAATGAAAATTCTACCTCAATTCAGTTAAAAAAGTGGGTATATTTGTAGGAAACTGTACTTCGGTTCTCTCATGATGGTGTCACCACTATTAATTTTTATCTTAGTTTGTATAGAAAAACTCATACATTTAAAACAAATGTTTTATTATTTTCATACACGACTAATTTAAATAAACTTTCCCACGCAATAAATATTTAATGTGCTAGCCCGTGCACCCGCACGGGTTGACGACTAGTATACCTAACATCCTAGCCATGCATGTCGACATCCAGTATACCTAAGAAAAATGCGTGGGAACGTGGGCGCCAAAATTCCTTTGATTTCCCTCCATCTTTTTTTTACCCTCTTTTCTTTTTTCAAGCGTATTCTACGCAACCGACTCGTACACGTCCAGGCTCAATTTTCGGCCCACTACCCTGCATATTTCACTGGTTTGATCGGTCTCATGGTGGTAAATAGATAGGCACGACTCACCTAGCAGCCTCTCCGGCGAACACGGAGGCGCTCGCGCCGCCAAGCCTTAAGCCCGCCACAATCTCATCCCCTCTCAACGGACACCGGCGGCGGCTGCACTCCCCGGAGCTATTTCCACATCCTCACAGTCCCCCCCCCCCCCCCCCCCCCCCCCCCCCCCCCCCCCCCCCCCCCCCGCGCTGTTCTGCGGCTGTCCCTACCGGCGGGGAAGGCAGATCAACTGCCTCTAGTGGATGAGCCTGATATCTCGCTGCGGCCGATTGTCTGCTCCAATTGTGATGGATGTGTCGTGGGCGGCAGCCGGCATCTCTCCCGTTCCTCCTTCCCGACCAGATCTTGGTGCTGGTGTTGGTGTCCTCCTCACCTGATCTACGACATATCCTGGTGCTGCTCCGCCGATCTGGTGTCCTCCTTGACTGATCTATGCATGTGGCATGTGGCTCAGGCGCGCATCCATTTGTGGCGCCGGGCAGCTTACGGGTGTGCCCAATCTTCCATCTAAGTGTACAATCACACAATCGAAATCCCACTTACTAATTTTACGTATTGAGATCCGGATCAGCCACTGGTTTTCCTTCATATGATTAAGCAAACAAAATAAATAGCTGTAGTGAAATCCACTGATGTAGGTAGTTGACAATTCTGAAAATATATATGAACATGGGATGTTTTGTTCCTTCTCGACTGAGCTTCTTGAACGTGTGCTCTAGCTACCTGGGGAAGCTTCATAATTGAGTGATTCGCAAATTGCTTGTATGCATGTGTTCAAAACCATCCCTGGTTTAAATAGATACTTAATTGGCTTTTCTTAGCAGTTTTTTGTTTAGTTATTACCAGTGTAATTACCTTGGATAGATCATAGTGTGCATGCTCTTAGTTTTCTCTGATGTAAAGATAAATGTTACCCATTCAACTATTGCCTTCCGTTCTCAAAAGACACAATACATGATAATTAGATAGTTCAGATTTGGATAGAGATGCCTTAGCCTTCTATAGTAGCACTGTACCACATAGCATAATAATACGAAAAGGACTTTGCGGTGTCGAAATCAATTAGAGCACCATCACTCATGCGTGTAAGGCCGTATAAAACATTTGAGCTCGACTAACTGTTCGAGTTCAATTCGCTATTTGCTCAACTTGAGGGCTAAACAACCCAAGCTCAAGCCTGGCATCAGAATCGCGAGCTGGGCAAGCTCGAGCTTGAACGGTTGTTAAAAGCTCGGTAGTAAAAGTTTATATGGTCATCTAATTTTTCCAGGAAATAACTAAGGCCATGTACGTAGGCCTGCCATCATTCCTTCTAGCAGCCCGACTCTGTGACAGCAAATCATCATTAGCAAAACATGAGCCCCTCATTTTTCCTTAGAAAACCAAAACGAGCCTATCTCACAAACATTTGCATTCTTCAGTCCCACCTCTACCTGTTTGGAGAGTAAAATTGGAGCTACCTCTATAAATGGAAGCTTATGGGGGCAGTGCAGCTCTGCTATATGCGCTGGCTGAAATATCTAATTGGTCTAATAATTAATGAGCTTTGTGAGCTCGCCGAGTCTTTCATGAGTCAAGCTTGAGCTCATACCTCGGCTCGCGAGCAGAGCTCGAGCTCACCAGTTGGCTCGTGGTGCAAACTGAGCTCGAGCCGTACTGGGCATATTTGCTCGAGGTAAATTGACGAATGCCAATCTTCATTTTTGTAGATTAATACACTGGTAGGGTTCGATCAGGAAAATCCCAAAGCTTTGGCTCGTTTACATCCTACATTCTCAGTGTATATTAGTCTAATTCGAAGCAAGTCTCATAGTATATTAGAAGCAACGTTACTAATGCCAGCGTATGTTCGACTTCAGTATGTAAAGTAGACTTCAGTTTGTTTATTCGGTTGCGACCTACAAGTTGATATATGCTTGTTATTCCTGGAGTGTTGGATAAATTATTGATTAGTGAAAAAATAAAAGCTACTCCCTCCGTCCCAAAATCATAATGGTCTTACATTTTGGGACGGAGGGAGTACTAATTAAAAACATGACAACAGGATAACACTACCACTTATCACTTGCGTTTCTAGCTCTTCCAACAACTCCTACCTCTACTGCAGCTATATTTGTTCAGCCATCTTAGTGTCCATTATTCACAAAGAAGTCAGATCCAATTCCATTAATATTGCTTGTATTAAGTCAAGTTAATTAGTACAGGTAAGTCCACTACACCTAAAGTTGCAAGCATGAAGAATAAAGACATGCCCGGGATCACTAATCCTCGTGCCGAAGAGTACATGACATGTGTCTAAAGAGTATTAATTTGACCACCTTTGGAAGAGGTATTTTAATATCTTCATTATGGCATGCTTGTTATTTGCTGAATTCTTGGGCGATGCATGAATGAAGATTGCATTATTGATGAACTGGTTACATTTATATCTCCACTAATGAACGAATCTGCGATGATTGAGTCTTCCTTTGGGAAATTGTATAGCTTTTTGTTGCTAGAAAATTGTATATTTCAGTAACATACGCAATCAAGGGCCATGAAGCCTGATGGTACAATTGCGCAAGCTCATAAGAATATTTCTTACGCAGACAGTAGAGCAGCATCAACCTTACTAGAAAATTGGTTAAACTGTCTTTCAAAAAAAAAATGGTTAAACAAATAACTAATGACTAATTAGTTACCTGAGTATTTGGTTCCTGTAACTTTTCAGCAAAGATTATATTACTAGAACCTTATGCACATAAGCTACAAGAAACCTCTAGTCATCTTTTGCAGAATTTTATTTTATGAACTGTTATGCTATCTTAGGCTGTATTGATTTTTTTAACCTATTATGTCCATATAAATAGGAAGTATTGTATTTACAGGAACAATATCATGACGACATGGTTGAAAAGTGCTGCTGAATGGTATCGTGATGAGATGGACATGGGTCAACCAAAAGACTTGACAAGTGCCACTGGAGACTACAGTCCAGGATAATGAACATCTAGACCTTTTTAAACTGATTCGATCGACAACTCAGTAACATGTAGCTTCATGCTTGAAGCTTTAGAAACTATTAGTTTTAGCATTGTATTTTAATTATTTTGCCAATTGTCAGGTTTAGCAAGCACATGTTTGAAGTCCAATCATTATGTTGCTCGATACTGGATGTTGTTTTGGTAATTACTTCTGTCAAGATTGGTTTGATACATTCATGTTTAATGGTGTATGTTTGTTGGAAGAAATGAGTTATCATGTGTCGGGTTCACAACAGTATATTAATCATATAAGTATGGATATAGCAGCCTTGGTAGATGATGCATTTACGTATCATGGCAAAATATGTATGCACAACAAGGACGTCAGAGAAGTGGAGGGAAATCTCTAACATACCAGTTGTTATTCAGTACCAATACAGATGACAGTTCAGTAGCGAATTAATACGACTATCGCCAACTGTCCAGTTAGAAAAAACCATGTCCAGCGTGGCATAGGTTGGTTGCTGGAAAAAATCTGCGACAAAGATTGCCCTGTCAGGTATTGTTTGATCAACATCTGTTCTGCCAGAGATGCATGTACTTCTATGACAACTCATCTCTGACGAATGATCGACAGGGGCCTGCCAGTGAATACAATCTATGACTGGAAAATATGGTTCTATAACAGTTTTGGACTGTCAGGAAAAACTGAATCCCTTGTAGTGCTAGCACTACCTTTTTTTCACAGCAGACAGCTGACAGCCTTTTAAAAAAAAAAAGCCACAGCCCAACCAAACACCCCCTTAGTGTTCTTTCATCCGTCACTTTTTTTAAATTTATTTTGTTTGAAGGATTTTTTTTGGTTGGATTCTAGTGATATTCCTAAGCATGAGAAAGAACCTAAGGCCACTAGTGCTAAATGCCCAACTGGCATTATCAGTGCTGCTTTGGTGGAGCAAAGTGTGATAATTAGCATCATTAGCAGATAAAGCTTGCTAAGGATTTTGCTTACAAGAGAGGCTTTATCCGGCCTTGTGATTGGACAATGAAATATGTATGTGGTTGATTCTTCAAGGCAAAGGTGGGAAAATGAACCGATGAATAAACAAGCATTCTGATGACAGGCAAATTGTGGTATGCTCTATCATCATTACATCTTGCAGTGCTCAATTAACTAAGTTAATTACCCACTGCTAGGGCTAATATGGAAACATAAGGAATTTCTTGTGTGTGTGACCTGAATTTGCCATTCCATTTCGAGTAGCTACTTTTCTGTCTTCGGTAGGTATGGATTCCTCTTCCTTGGCTACTCTTAATTTGAGCACATGAATATGATGGTGTTTGGTTGGCTCCTAGTACTGCAGAAGAATTCCCACACAAAAAAAAAATAGTATTGCAGAAGACAATAGAAAATATACCTGATCTGTCTATCAGCAGGAAGAAAATAATGGATAGCAAATATGATGGTGTTTTCGAGTTACTGTTCATCTCGAGCTCATTTGAGCACCGGTGTAGAAGGGCACTTTCGTACTTGTACTAGTACTAGGAAGGGCAGCTTCGCTTGCTGCATTTTATGTTTGGCCGAGTTCAACAGTGGAGTGTGGAGCAGTGAGTGAGCGGGATAGAGAGAGAGGGCTGAGCCCCTAATGGAGGCTCATTGAATAACTAAAGTACTTCGGCGAAAGTGCCGTTCTACACCCGAGCTCAAATGAGCTCGGGATAGTTGCTTCTATCATTTTCTGCTCTCCTCATTCCCCTCCCGCTTCTCCCCTTTTAGCACTCTCCTTCCACACACAGCCGGCCGGAACCCCCTTCATCTGCCTCACCGGATTTTGATCTGGTCCCTGGCTGGGCGAGCGAGGTAAAAGAGGCAAGAACTGCACCTAGCTAACCATTTTCTTTCTTTCTTCCCCTGTTGCTTGCTTGCAAGATTCTCTCTCCCCTTCTTGGCATGCTAAAGATTTCTTTTCATTGACCTGGTAGCTGGTGTTCTTTCCGTTTGTAATGGTGTGAGGTTTTTTGTTTGACCTCGGCGGCAGCGGCGGCGGAGGCAGCGGGGGAAGGGGCTTGTCGCGGCACGGCTCGGTGTACGGGCTCACGCTCAACGAGGTGGAGAGCCACCTGGGCGAGCCGCTGCGAAGCATGAACCTGGAGGACCTCCTGCGCACGGTGCTCCCCGCGGCCGCTGCCGCGGAGCCGAATGCCGCTGGGACGGACAAGAAGACGGTGGACAGGGTGTCGGGCGACATCGAGAGCGCCGGCCGTGGCCGGCAGTCGTCGGTGGGCGAGATGACGCTGGAGGACTTCCTCTCGCGAGCCGGCCTGCCCGTCGACGGCGGCGGCGGGGGCTGCGCTGGAGCGCACTGGCTGCACCAGTACCACCCGCCGCAGCAGTACGTGACTCGGCCCCTGCGGCGGCCCCTCGGCATGGGCGCCGGCCCTGTGGTAGAGGCCGTGTACCACGACGGGCACGGTGGCGGCGGGTTCCTCTCACAGGTCGGCAGGCAGAAGCGCGGCGCCGCAGTCGCGGAAGGGGACGGCATCGTGGAGAAGACGGTGGAGCGGCGGCAGAAGCGGATGATCAAGAACCGCGAGTCGGCGGCGAGGTCCCGGGACAGGAAGCAGGTGCGTTCTCTCGTCGCCTTCTTCAGTATATCGCACCCTAAAAATCACGTCTTTTTTATGGATTCACCATTCGTATGGTGCCGTAGGCGTACACGAACGAGCTGGAGAACAAGATCTTGCGGCTGGAGGAGGAGATCGAGCGTCTTAAGGAGCTCAAGGTTTTTATCACATTCTTTACTACATCTCTGGATACTTCACCTGTGCCTTGGCCTCAGTAAGCAGTTCCCAAGTCCTATGCCAGTCAAAGGCCAAACAAGACGAGAATGTACAGTACTAGCTAGATGTCGCCTACTTCCTGCTTCGAACAATGGTGTGATATTTCTCTGTTTTTGTAGCTCTTTCTTTTTAATGTCATAATTTTTCATCTAGTCCGCCTCTTATGTGCGCATATAGGACAGCAATGACTACAGGGTTTTGGTTAACGATCAAAATTTCGAGATACCGAGCGGTTACCGAGTTTATCGATGCCCCACGAGAAAATTGTATACCGAGCAGCAAAGATTTAAATCGCCCGCGAAAGTGCAGCTATTGCGGCGCAATCGCTGCTTGGGATGCTCCCCGCGACGCTATGGCCCAAATTGCGCGATCTGCCGCGAGGCCCGCGATCGTGACGCGAAACAGCGCTAAAAGCCTTAGCGGTGGCTGGAATATCGCTGCAAGGACCGAATAAGAGGCCCAAGAAGATCCCGGCCCAAATTTTTGCCCCGATAGAGCACCTCATCCAGAAAACCTAGCGCTCTGTCCCAGTTCCCTTCTCTTCCTCCCAGGTTGCGGCGGCTCGGCGGTTCATCATATCCGCGCTCGGGGGGCCGGCGGCTGCTTGGCCGCAAGCCGGAGGCAGTGAGGCAAGGCGTCGACCAGGGATCTAGGCATCAGCCACCTCCGGTACGGCAGGCCTGTGACCGGCGACGAGGGGCCTCTCCGCCTCTGCACGGCGACGTCGACGAGTCCATGATGTCGTCTCAAACGGTTCCAACTCCCAGTTCATCGGCATGTACATGCAACTCTTCTTTGTCATCCTCTGTTTTCTTGCTGAATATACACTGCAATCCTCTGTTTTCTTGCTGAAAATGCCCTGCTTTCATGCTGAAAATGTCCATGTACTAGCTGCCGCTAAATGGCTTAGCGGCCGCTATTGCCCGCAATAGCGGCTTGTAGCGTTTCGGACAAGCGGCCGCGAACTGGAATTGCCCGCGATTTAAAACTTTGCCGAGCAGAAAAAATTTAGTTTTTTCGAATTTTTGGAATTTAAACGCCTATCCTATAGTTAAATAACCTAGTATCTCTAATTGGATCTCATGGCTGGTCCTGGCGTAGTGGTAGGTACCTTCCGTCGCTTCACGGGTTCGAGTACCTCCAACTGCCTGTTCGTGGGACTGGTGCAAAGCACCCACCTCTGCACTAGTACATGGTTGGTTATAATTCTGGGTTCAAAACTTTATATATATCTGTGTAAATTTTTTGTGGCAACCGTGGTAACGCGTTTACCGGTGCCCCTCGGGAAAAATGACCCACTCGGTAACCAAAATCTTGATGACTACTGATTAGTGTAAACTTTTTTAATTAGTGTAAACTGGAAGAATAAACCTCTTATTCTTTGCCCACTTGTTGGTTGCCGCTGCTGGATGACTGCTTTCTGTCGAGGAATCAACAACCCGTTCGCATATCACAAATAGCCGAGTACCATAACAGACTCTGAACACTGATGATCAAGTCCCTTCATCAGAGCTAAGTTTATTTTTGGTTTCATGGTTGTGTTTGGTGTTGCAGAAGCTGGAGTCTGTGATGCAGTTCGTGCCGCAGCAGGAAGCGGGGGAGAGGCCGCAGCAGCTAAGGCGACATGTGGTGCTGTGCATGCCTCAGCCGGAGGCGGAGCCGAAGCAGCACCAGCTCCGGCGGGTCAATACGGTCTCCTTCTGATTCATGGTCAGCGACACACCCGCACCGCCATGTTCATAGTACGCACGTACTGTAGTAGCCAAGACTCTGTAGGGCGTTAGGAATCTGTACTTGGAATGAAACACCGAGTGAGAAGAACATCAGCCAGTCAAAACCAACTCTACTATATATATATGCAGTCTGTCTCTTGGGTTGTTGCAACTTGCATTTTCGTTTCTGGGTGGGTGTTGTTGCAGCACCAAGGCATCTTTCTTATACTATATAAGAATTGCACATCACCTAGCCTGAACATTACACATTGCAAATGTGCACATGCATTTTAGCGATACAAAAACTTTAATTTCTAATCTGCCGGTTATTTATGAAGTGATACTGGGAGGAGAATGAACAAAATTGGATAGAAATTTCAGAAAACTTTCAGCAACTTATAGATTGAAATCAGAAATAAGACGTGGATAAATATTCACTTCCACTCGCCGCCGTCTTCCATAGACTACACTACGGATCGTCCACCGAGATTAGCAACAGCGACTATTGGGCTCCGCACGACATGCTTCCCGACACCTAGCTCAAGCTTCCCTCGACCTGTTGTTCATCCCCTTGTCCATCACTGTGACACTGAATGTCTTTTTCTCTCCAGACTTGGAGAATACCAGTGTGCTCGCGCTCTCGCGTACCATCAGCGACGGGCATGTCCACCTTCACCGTGTACGTCGATGCAGCCGGCCCAACATTACCATCCATTTCACGGTGAAGCCCGCTGCCTTCAGCGGCACGGTGATGGTCGGGAAGTTGAGCTGCACATCCATGATCATGGGTAGTTTCGTGCAAGTCAAACGGGAATTACGCACGATAGTTACCAGGCCATCGTCGCCGAGGACCCAACAGATGTAGCCAGCGTAGTCGTGGACACCGAGGTCATACACTGGGCCAAGATCAGCGGCTCTCACAGGGTTCACATGGCCAGCACCTATCGCGTATGCGCTGGTTTTCTCGTGTTGATGGTCCAGGATCGAGCCGTCAGTGCTGTTGACAGGTTCCGCCGTCGTAGGATGGCCGACTTGATGGCAGCAGGCGACCAATCAGGATGCGAGCTCTTGAGAAGCGCCGTGATGCCACTAACATGCGGCGCCGCCATGGATGTGCCGGATATGGTGTTGAAAGGCCCCTAGGCAGATTCTATTTTCGGCGGCCATGCGGCGAGGATGTTGAGCCCTGGTGCCAATATGTCTGGCTTGAGAACACGGGGACGATGGGGCTTGGACATTGAGAAGAGAATGATACCACGATGGGGGCCGGCCGGACACCAAGCAATGTGTTGTTGTATGTGAAAGTAGCTGCTGCTGAGCTGCTCGCTGAGGACATAGCATATGCTCTGAGGACTTCATCATCGTCCGCGGTCACCTGCACCACACTAGGGTTATAATCCGGAAGAACAATGGTGTAGCCATGGGACACGTCATAGGACAGTACTACGCCGGCCGCCCCAGCGAGCATTATGCGAAGGGTGTCTAACTTATCTGGTTCTGAGTCACAAACCACGATCTTCTCAGTGAGGGCATAGTGACCCAAGTAGTCACAGGACCGCCGTTCCTTGGAGTAGAGGAGTGGATACATCTGTGAGCTCGGCTTTGCCTCCTGGGGGACTCTGACTCCGGTGTTGTTGGCATTGCGCACGCAGGGCTCACGCAGGTGTCATTCATCTTGTCGTTGCCGAATTCAGTGCGGTAGCCTCTACCTTGCACACTGGGGGGCTTTTTGCACGCCCACAGCCCCGAGGCTTTGCGCAGTCTTGCCCACGGCCACCACTGCCGATGACCCATCGCCGTTGCGCAGCTTCATCCATGCGAACCACTCTTCTCAGAGAGGAGTAGTGCCGGAGCTGCTGTTGCGCAAGCTGACCGGTAAAGTATAGTTCCTCGGGGGCCTTGAGCCGGCCAATAAGCTCCTCGACGGAGAGAGTGTGAGATCCACCAGAGTCTCGATGGTGGCCACCATCTAGGAGTATGCCCTTAGGACGATAGAGAGGAACTTGCGAACGATGGCTGGCTCCCCAATCTTGTCACCGAGCAAATCAAGTTGCCATCACCAGGACGAGAGGACATACCGAAGTCGTCGATGCTCTCGCCGTCAGCGAAATTGACCGCCTCGTATCGCCGGCGCAGCGTCGCTGCCTTCGCTCGTGCCACGCGGATCACTCCTAGCCGCATGGTCTTGACGGTTTCCAGGCGTCCTTCACCGTGGCCTTGCTGGCCAGGGTGGACAGCATCTCCGGCGGGACAGACTGCAGCAGGCACTCCATTGCATTGCGGTCCATCTCTCGCTCCGGTGTCCCGTCGCTGACGGCACCCAGAGTTGGCGCACCTCCAGATGTCCTGCATCAGGAGGGCCCAATCAGTTGTTGTCCAATTCAGCATCGGCCATGAACCCTCGATTTCACGGACGACATGCTATATCACCAGTGAGTCTCCACTGTATCCTTCTGTTGGTGATCTTCGCGGTCTTTGCTGTGGTAGGGCCGAACATCTCTGGTGGTCCACTAGCAACTTTGGTCACTCTGATACCAATTATTGGGTCTCTCCACTGGCCCTCCGACCAGAGCTCCAGCGTGGTCGCCTCAGTCTCCGGTGAGAGAGAGTGGGGAGGGAAGGGTTATCAAACAGAGGACGAGAAGAACACACGAAAGGTATTTTTGTGTTGCGTCACTGTCGTACACATTTCTCCTTCTATTTATCGCTATTTATAGACAGAGCTACAAAAAAGATCTCAACTGCTTCTTCCATAAGCGCCAGCTGCAGATCCAGCGCACGACCCTACTGATACATGGCAAGTCTAGTGTGAGGCGTGGATTACCTCCAGAAACATCCAGGCTGATACGACTCGTGATTACGTGCTACTCACGCCCGAGTCGAACTCCATCCGACTGAACGCTCGGTCAGCTATCATCTGACTGAAAGCTCAAGTCGGTAACTGAACACTAAGTTTATTACAACAGATATTGTTAGTGTTCGGTGGCATGATCATGGTGTTGCTTGCTGAATGAATTGAAAGTTTGTTGCCCAGATGATATTGAAGACTGACTGACCGTCGCCAGCGAGGAACTGGACGTGATGGTTTGACATATCGTACGCATTTGTATGACTACCAGAAACTATAATACCTAGGCAGACGAGGAGAAGGCTGATAGATATGACCAACAACGGCGTGCGTGTACGCGCCACGACGGGCATACATGATACATGGCCACAACGACCATCGTTGAGGTGCCCCTCACGCCATGAGAGAAGCAGCATCGTGGCCACGTGCATTTCTGGTCTTCATGGTGAAAGAGGTCAGGTTTCTTGGAACTACTATTGGGCTCAATCATAGTAATGTGTTGGTAGTTTTGACAAAAAAATCCCTTTGACTACTAGAGCAATAGGCTTCAGCAAAACTGAAGTCCACCAGGTTAGTCCATAGTTAAGACATGAAACAATGAGTTTGTATACTGAAAGATATGTAAATAGTTTTAAATTTGAAATTCTAATTATCTGCCATGTGGTTCACGGTTTTGAAACAAATTGTACATGCTTTATACGTACAGTTCTAATATTATTCATCATGATAAACATATTCAAAATCAAGCGTGATATTCATATGTATCTTGTCGCTTCTCCTAACATTCACAGTGAATGTATTCTACCTCTCTTACATAAGTTAGCGTCATTTAAACTCTACGGCTTCTTGAAATCATAAGTGTACAAAAGAATCATTAAGTGAGCACTGTCATGAAGGTTTTATAAGGGGTCATAGCAACAAAAGAGAAGTGGAAGAAAAAGGAGAACTTGGCAGGTGACAATGTAGGGGTTATTGGTGATTCTACTAACTATAGACAAAGATATTTTCACCGATAGACATATTTTGTACCAATTAGGTGGCGTGGTTTGCCAAAAGAAGAGATGACATAGTACAACACACAGCGATTCAAGATAAATATGATACAAGGAAAAGCCAGCAAGGGTAAAGCGGAATCAATAACAAAAAGGAAAAGGGAAATAGTTGTATGTGGAAGTATTACTAAGCTAAATTCTTGGAAAAATATTATTAGTCGTTCACTTCCAAATTCAACATTAAAGCAGGGAATATAATTATATAAAACCCTACCCTCCCCTCTCCCTGCAATTAAAGATGCTTAACGTTTCCGTGTTTCAGTTTTTTATGTTTGCCGATTCAAGTCCAGAAACACATGATACTTTGTTTTTTGCATGAACAAAGTTTCAGTTTTTTATGTTTTCCGATTCAAGTCCAGAAAAACATGATACTTTGTTTTTCGCAGAAGCAAAAAAATATGATACGTTTGACATTGTTTTGGCCTATACTTTTACATTTTCATTACCAACATTAAAAAGTATACTTTGAGTAGATACCTGAAAACCAGATGCACGGATTTGTTTTAAAAGCACTTTCAAAATATAGCAAATTCATCAGGTTTTAGAATAACATTTTACTACACTACTGCAGAATCAGGCTTTAGTGCCAGTTCGTAAGGACCTTTAGTGCCGGTTCTGCAACCGGCACTAAAGGGTGGGGACTAAAGGTCCCCCCCCGCCTCTTTAGTCCCAGTTCAACACGAACCGGGACCAAAGGCCCACAACGTGGCACGAGCAGGCGCCGGGGGCTGGGGGACCATTAGTCCCGGTTGGTAACACCAACCGGGACTAAAAGGATTAGGGGTTTATGAATTATGATTTATTTTTTCTTTTAATTTTGTGTTTTCCATTTAATTCTTTTTCATTTCAAACATATTTTACGCTACATATATTCCTACATATTCAACTTGGTCACTTGGATATATCCACTTTAATCTAATATGTGTTTCTTCCACCCTAATGATATACAACTCATATCATCATCATAATGATATATATAACAACTCATCATCATCGTAGTCATATATACAACTCATCTTGATCGTAGTGATATAACAATCTCACCATTATGATCATCATAAGTTAACCACTACTAGGTAAGGTGCTAGTGATATAACAATCTCATCATTATGATCATCTCATAAGTTAACCAACTGCACTAGGTAAGGTAGCTTGCAGGACCTACTACTCTCTCTCGGGTAGCATAGCATAAAACAGAAAAACCCCTCCTTCTCCGTTATGCAGCATAGAGATCCAACTGTCTCCATTTTGTGGCCTTCGCTCAGCCACTATTTTTCTCCAAGCCTTGATTTTGAGGCCTCTATCTGTTTTAGAGGTCGAGTATGCATATTTGAGACCCTCCGACCATGGTCGTACGCAAACAACTGTCATCTCACCTTCGACAAACATAAATGGAGGCACAACCACATCCGGGAGCTTCTGTTGAAGAGCATAATAGTAACATATATAGTTAGCAATGAAGTTTACTTCAGAAGAATGTATGAAAAAGATGGACTAACTAGTGACACTATAGTAAAAATCTTACCATGATACTAGCACGAATGTTAGCATCGCACAACTCGTGGACTAGTGGCACGTATTTACCATAATTTTTCCCAACTCCATAGATGATCTTAAATTGCAGAACGTCTTTAACAAACGAAATAAGATAATTCTTCTCCTCCCAAGTTAGCTCTGCGCCATGACTGTAGTAGGTGTCGTCTATTATCTTTTGTATTTCTTGGGAAGAGAGAAAATAAGTTGTCAATTATAAAAAACAAGTTCAGCAGGTATTAATAACAAGTATTTTTAGATAAGGAATATAGATATCATTTAATAAATGTGTTTAACAAACTCACACGGAGGCAGAATCGGAATCATCTTAGGATCCAGCCAAATGTTTTCATCTTCCGGATTGCCAAGATCGAATGTTATTTTCATATCCTCCTCAAATCCATAGGCCTTGCATAATCCTTCCCAATTTGAACATCCAAAATGAGTGTGACCTACTTCTTTTATGATCTTAACCTCAAAATGGAAACCATGTTTCGTTTTGACGTGAGCTATCTTCGTGTCCACCTTGGATATCTCTTCGAAAGATAGCTTCTCAAGGACATATGGTCTTGCATAGCAGGGTATGCACTAGTCAAATTATAAAAAATGGAAATTACAAGTTAAAGCAAAAATTGTAAGCCATGCTTAATTCAGAAGAAACACATGTCACTGAAGTGACATACCGTAAAACCTTCGAAGCCCTCCTTAAGCGTGAGGGAGAAGCATGTACCGTTATCTAGGTGCGGTCTGTCGCACATACCCCCGTCGTCGGTGCAGTCATCGCACTCGGGGATCTTATCATCGTCAGACATTTCCTATATATGTTCATAATTCAAAGATTAAAAATTACGGCATGACCTTTGCTAAAATAGGACATATCGAGCGCCTAAAATTTGTCGGAATGGAAATGAATCAACAATCCTCCTAAAAGGTATAGCGCATTCTTTGATGACAAAGTGATAATGACATAAAAATTTATATTGTAAACCTATATTGCTATACATTGGATCAAAAGTCAAAATACTAATTGCTATACATTGGATCAAATGTCAAAATTCTAGTTACATTGGATGTCAAAATTCAAACTTCCTCTCAAATGTACATCTATGTCATTCTTAGCTAGCTTGCATCTATATGTCAAAATTCAAACTTTGACATATGATCAAATGTTGCATATTTGATCTTATATTTGATCATATTTCACTAGATCAAACTTTGACATATGATCAAATGTTGCATATGTGTCAAAATTCAAACTATGACATATAGATATGATCAAACATTGTCATCTAAAACATCAAAACATAAAGTATAAAAAACTAAAATTCCTACTCATCTAATTAACATTTATATATCTAAAATTCATCTAACATTTCTATAACTAAAAGTATAAAAAACTAAAAAAACATTCATCAAACATTTATATATATCTAATTCATCTAATTAACATTTATATATATCTAATTCATCTAATTAACATTTATATATATCTAATTCATCTAATTCAACTAAAAAAATAGAAAATAATTAAGAAAATGTGTGTGTGTGTGTGCGCGCGCGTGTGTGTGTGCGGGCTCGATCGGAGGGGCGGCCATGGCGGCACAGGGGGATCACATCGGGGCGACGGCCGGCGAGGCGAGGCGACGGGGGCGGTGACGGGGGGTGGCGACGGGGACTACGGGGGCGGGGACGGGGACGGCGACGGGGACGAGGGCGGCGACGGGGACGGCGATGGCGACGACACGCGACGGGGGGCGGCGACGATGTCGAAGCAGAGGACGAAGAAGAGAAGAGAAGAAACTGAAATTTCTTGAAGTGTCAGTACATATAGGAGGGACCTTTAGTCGCGGTTGGAGCCACCAACCGGGACTAAAGGTCATTTTTTGCCAGGCCAAGCGGCGGGAAGCTAGGCCTTTAGTCCCGGTTGGTGGCTCCAACCGCGACTAAAGACCCCCCCCCTTTAGTCGTGGTTGGAGCCACCAACCGGGACTAAAGGTGGTGTGCTGGCGCAGGCGCGGTGCGGGCAAGTTTAGTCCCACCTCGCTTGTCGAGGGGCGCCCGCACCAGCTTATAAGCCCCGCCGCGGCTTCTGCCTCGAGCTCCTCTCTAATGCAGGCCTTCTGGGCCTACCTTGCTGCGATGCCCTGGTGGGCCTACTGGGCCTTTCGGGCCTGCATCCTGGCCCGACTAAAGGTTGGGTTTATAGTCGTATGCAGGCCGTTGTGGCAAGATGGAGGGTTTTTTTTTTAATTAATTAATTTATTATTTTTTGTTTTGCTTATTATATTTCTCTTTATTCTGAGTTGTTTTGTTTGTTTTATTTAGAGTTTCTTTGTGAATCTTTTTGCTTTAGGTAAAAAAAATTATAAACTTGTCTGTTAGGCCCAGAGTTTTCAAATTTGAGTAGTTTAATTTTGAATATTATTGGTGAATTTGTGGGAATCATAGTTGTGAAAAGTTTCTTTAAAAATAGATTTTTAGTGATTCTTTTTTTTCGTGTTAATTTAGTGTGTTTATCATTAATTTCAATTTGGCAATACTTAGGTTATTTAAAAACATGAATGGCCTTTGTACAGAGTGAGTTTCGTCCGAAACCATGATATTCAAAAGAGATTGTCCATTTTGTACACGAAGTGGATCCAGTTTGTACCTAACCCTCTCAACTTTACAAATGCTATGTGGATGAAATGATGTGATACCATGCCAACGTTCAACCTTTTCAAGTTCATTGTAGAGTGCTTTTCCATTTAGGGTCATGAGCTAAAAAAATCAGTTACAAATCATGAACAATAGCAAATGAAGTCAGAAAAGGTTTTGGATTGAAAATTGAGAGTGGCTTTGAATGGTGCATACTGAACGCACAACAAATTTGGAGTGGAAAATAAGTTTAAAAAATGAAATGCCTTTGTAACAGATTAGTTTTCTTCGAAACCTGATATTCGAAAGAGATTGTCTATTCTGTACACGAGTGGATCCAGTTTTGCGGTAACCCTCTCAACTTTTTTAGCACATGCGCATGTGGGGAAAAACATGATGAACCATGCCAACTTTCACCTTTTCAGGGTTCATTGTAGTGCTTTTCAATTTCAGGGTCATTTAGTCTAAAAAAAATTAGTAGTAAAGCCATGATGAAAATTAGGAAATGAAGCAACAGAACGGGTTGAAAATTGATGACGTGGCTTTGAATGGTGCATACTTAATGCACAAAAAGTCTGGAGTTGAAATAATGTTAAAAAAAATGAAAGCCTTTGTAACAGATGGTTTTCGCCGAGAACACTGATACTTCGAAACAGATGGTCATTTTGTACATGAAGTGGATCTAGTGTTTTGCCGGTAACCCTCTCAACTTTTTAAGGCACATGCATATTGGGATGAAATGATGATACCATGCTAACTTTCAACCTTTCAGAGGTTCATTTGTAGTGCTTTCAATTTCAGGGTTCATTTACTCAAAAAAATAAGTAAATGCATGAAAAATAGCAAATGAAGTCAGAAGGATTGAAAATTGATGACGTGGCTTGAATGGTGATACTGAACGCACAAAAAAGTCTGGAGTTAAAATAAGTTTAAAAAAATGAAATGCCTTTGTAACAGATTAGTTTTCGTCTGAAACCCTGATACATCGGAAGAGATTGTCCATTTTGTACACGAAGTGGATCCAGTTTTTTCCGTAACCCTCTCAACTATTTAGCACATGCTATGTGGGTGAAATGATGATACCATGCCAACTTTCAACCTTTTCAGAGTTCATTTGTAGTGCTTTTCAATTTCAGGGTCATTTAGCTGAAAAAAAATCAGTAAATGCATGAAAAATAGCAAATGATGTCAGAAAGGGTTGAAAATTGATGACGTGGCTTTGAATGGTGCATACTGAACGCACAAAAAGTCTGGAGTTGAAATAAATTTAAAAATAAATGAAATGCCTTCGTAACAGATGAGTTTTCGTCCGAAACCTTGATACTTCGAAAGAGATTGTCCATTTTGTGCACGACGTGGATCCAGTTTTTGCTGTAACCCTCTCAACTTTTTAGCACATGCTATGTGGGTGAAATGATGATACCATGCGAACTTTCAACCTTTTCAGAGTTCATTTGTAGTGCTTTTCAATTTCAGGGTCATTTAGCTAAAAAAATCAGTAAATGCATGAAAAATAGCAAATGAAGTCAGAAAGGGTTGAAAAGTGATGACATGGCTTCGAATGGTGCATACGAAATGCACAAAAATTATAGAGTTGAAATAAGTTTAAAAAAAATGAAATGCCTTTGTAATAGATGAGTTTTCATCCGAAACCCTGATACTTCGAAAGAGATTGTCCATTTTGTACACGAAGTGGATCCAGTTTTTGCTGTAACCCTCTCAACTTTTTAGCACATGCTATGTGGGTGAAATGATGATACCATGCCAACTTTCAACCTTTTCAGAGTTCATTTGTAGTGCCTTTCAATTTCAGGGTCATTTTAGCTCAAAAAAATCAGTTAAATGCATGAAAACATAGCAAATGAAGTTAGAAAGGTGTTGAAATCGATGCATGGCTTGAATAGTGCATACTGAATGCACAAAAGTCTGGAGTTGAAAAAATAAGTTTCAAAAAAATGAAATGCCTTTGTAACAGATGAGTTTTCATCCGCAACCTGTACTGGCGAAAGAAGATTGTCCATTTTGTACACGAAGTGGATCCAGTTTTTGCCGTAACCCTCTCAACTTTTTAGCAGATACTATGTGGGTGAAATGATGATACCATGCCAACTTTCAACCTTTTCAGAGTTCATTTGTAGTGCTTTTCAATTCAGGGTCATTTAGCTCAAAAAAATCAGTAAATGCATGAGAATTACCAAATGAAGTGAGAAAGGGTTGAAAATTGATGACGTGGCTTTGAATGGTGCGTACTGAATGCACAAAAAGTCTGGAGTTGAGATATGTTAAAAAAATGAAATGCCTTTGTAACTGATGAGTTTTCGTCCGAAACCCTGATACTTCGAAAGAGATTGTCCATTTTGTACACGAAGTGGATCCAGTTTTTGCCGTAACGCTCTCAACTTTTTAGCACATGCTATCTGGATGAAATGATGATACCATGCTAACTTTCAACCTTTTCAGAGTTCATTTGTAGTGCTTTTCAATTTCAGGGTCATTTAGATCAAAAAATTAGTAAATGCATGAAAAATAGCAAATAAAGTCAAAAAGGGTGGAAAATTGATGACGTTTGTCCGAAGCACAAAAGTACACATTTCAAATGCCAAAACACATAAGTACCCTAACTATTACAAAGATTTCCTCCGGTTTGTGGGACTTTCAAGATATATAAGTCCGAAAACTCACTAGAGAAGAAAGTGATGACAGTGAAGCCGGTCACATCCCAGAGTGGGATCTTTGGGTGTGAAACTTTTTCTTTACGTGTGTCCCTTTGCGCCGTAACCATGGACAATCTTCATCATTTAACTGGATGCTCGGGTCAATATTCACTGTGAAGGGAGCAATTTCATGAAACTTTTCATAGTCTTCTGACATGTCTGTCTTGTCATCCACTCCCACGATATTTCTTTTCCCTGAAAGAACTATGTGGCGCTTTGGCTCATTGTATGATGTATACGCTTCCTTATCTTTTCTTTTTCTCGGCTTGGTAGACATGTCCTTCACATAGAAAACCTGCACCACACACTACTAGGAAAATGCTTATAAATAGAAGTTTACCAGTAGTGTTTGTTTATGACCCCACGCTACTAGTAGTTAGTGGTAGCGCTGGTTAGAAAGCACGCTACTGGTATCTGTTAGCAGTAGCGCTTGTTATCTAGCCCCACGCTACTGCTAAGTGTAACACACCACACCCCCTGATCAATAAATATTAGCAGTGCTGGTCGTCCAACCGGCGCTACTCTTAGTTTAGGTTCTATAGCGCCCGTTTATGTAAACACGCTACTGCTATTTTTTCTATGTATAACATTTTACCAGTAGCATGTTTTTCTGGCCCGCGCTATAGGTAGTGCAACACTAGCCATAGATATTTTGCAAGCTGCCATAGCAGTAGCGCGCATAGCTGACCCGCACGCTACTGCTATGCCCGCCAGCCACCAACCACCTTTCCGCTTCTTCCTCCCTCTCTTCTTCCTCTCCCTTCCTTTCTCCCCCTTTCCTTGCACCTTGCTGTTCCTTTCAATGCTCCCCCTCACCACCCCTCCCATTAGAGCCCTCCCTCCCCTCTTCCTTTGCCATCCACCACCCCCTTCTTCTTTGTACCTCCACCACCCCTCCATTAGAGCCCTCCCTCCCCCTCTTCTTTGCCCTCCACCACCCCCCTCTTCTTTGTGCCCTCCACCACCACCCGCTCCATTAATGCCTCCCTCCCCCTCTTCTTTGCCTCCACCCCCTTCCATTAATGCCCTCCCTCTTCTCTCCCTCTCCTCCCGCACTATCTCCCTAGCTAGCAAGCTAGTTAGAGTATATATCTAGAGCTACTAGGTAATTAAGAAAGAAAGGTGCTCGATATCCCTCGACAATAGGGAAGCAAAAAAAGTGTTTGTGTGGATAGGACCGAAAACTATATATATATGGGCGATATGAGAATTATATATACCGAATTGTTTGTGGCATAATTTGAGTTGCCTACATTGTGTTTTGAGGAATAAGTGTGGAGTGACATGAGTTGCCTATGTTTTGCCGAAATGTCGATTCAATTCCGTTTCGGCGAATTTCGGGCAAACTCAATATGTCCTATGTTTAGGGAAGGTCATGCAGAAGTTTTGTATGAATTTGATCCATGCATGCATATATACGTGGTTATAATATTTGCTCCGCGCGCAGGTGATCATGAAGGTCAATGGAAGGATGGTGGAAAGATACTGGCAATCCGCTGTGGACGACATGTATGAAAAAAGACTGAAGGATGTTTTATGTTCGTGTCAAAAATGCAAAGGAATAGTCAAACTCGACCCCTTTGAGGGTGGTACATTCAAGGCGCACCTGCTCATGCATGGGTTCATGGATGGCCATACTCGGTGGATAAGTGAAGATGATGATGATGATGAGGACGTCGACGGGGCAGGAAATAACGACATGGGGCCACCAGACGAAGAGATGACCGATTATGTGCCCAAAGAGGAAGACGGCCTTGGAAATGTCGATGGCGAAGAGGCAGTTCAAGGCGGAGAAGACGCAGACACGCCGCCGTCTTCGTCGCTACTAAGTTCAGCCATGCGGGACCCGCATGTTCGAGACCTGCTTCGCAAGAAGATGACTAGGGACAGAGCTGCTTCTAGAGAGGAGGCCAAACTGGTGCAACTGGAGGTAGACTCGATGACTCCTTTGTATGATGGTTGCAATCCCGAGGTGACCCGCTTGAGTTTCACACTAGAACTTCTAAAGATGAAGGTAAAAAACAAATGGACAGATGCAAGCCTGGATGAGCTTCTGAAGTATCTAAAGAAGGTTCTTCCCGCGGGAAGCCTGCGTCCTACTAGTGTCGAGGAGGCAAAGAAAATCGTGTGCCCCCTTGATCTGCCACACATTAGATATCACACATGCATCAATGATTGCATCATATATCGGAACGAGCACGCGGAAAAAACCATCTGTCCAACGAGCCCGAGCACGAGTTCAACGAGCTTGAGCACGAGCTTCTCCGTGCTCCGTAGCGCTAGATCCCCTGATCCCGTACTCCGGCGACCGCCCCGTCGTTCGCCGTCGTCGTTCCAGGCCGTTTCCGGCAGCGCCTCCGACCTAGATAGATGCGGCTAGGTGTGCACGTTCGAACGAGCCCGAGCGCACGCAGAATGGCTCGCTGATGCGCGAATCCGAGCCGCTCCGGTGATCTTCCGCCGCGAAAACGGTCGCCGGCGCGTCTCCGGCGCCGGCCGCCGACATGGCATGATGGGGCCACCCCTGGGCCGCTGCCAGTGGGTCCCAGGGGGCCCAGTTGACCCGTTGACCATGGTCAACGTGCTGACTGGGCGCAGCCCTGTCGCTGCCATGTGGGCCCGCCTCGTTTAATTGTCTAATTAATCATTTTGCTAATTAAGTTTAATTAATTAAATAATTATTGACACTGACAGATGGGGCCCACTCCCTAATTAACCCTGCTAATTAAACTAATCCACTGTTAGTCTAAACAGAGGTTGACATGTGGGTCCCACTGGACCCACATGTCAGGTTTGACTGGTCAGCCGACTGTTGACTTGCTGATGTCAGCATTACATCATGCTGACGTACACGAAGTGATCCAGTTTTTGCTGTAACCCTCTCAACTTTTTAGCACATGCTATGTGGGTGAAATGATGATACCATGCCAAACTTTCAACCTTTTCAGAGTTCATTTGTAGTGCTTTTCAATTTCAGGGTCATTTAGCTCAAAAAAAATCAGTAAATGCATGAAAAAGCAATGAAGTAGAAAGGGTTGAAAATGATGACATGGCTTAATGGTGCATATGAATGCACGACAAAGTCTGGAGTTGAAATAAGTTTCAAAAATGAAATGCCTTTGTAACAGATGAGTTTTCATCCGAACCCTGATACTTCGAAAGAGATTGTCCATTTTGTACAAGTGATCCTTTTTGCCGTAACCCTCTCAACTTTTAGCAGATACTATGTGGGTGAAATGATGATACCATGCCAACTTTCAACTTTTCAGAGTTCATTTGTAGTGCTTTTCAATTCAGGGTCATTTAGCTCAAAAAAATCAGTAAATGCATGAGATTACCAAATGAAGTGAGAAAGGGTTGAAATTGATGACGTGGCTTTGAATGTGCGTACTGAATGCACAAAAAGTCTGGAGTTGAATATGTTAAAAAATGAAATGCCTTTGTAACTGATGGTTTTCGTCCGAAACCCTGATACTTCGAAAAGATTGTCCATTTTGTACACGAGTGGATCCGTTTTTGCCGTAACCCTCTCAACTTTTTAGCACATGCTATCTGGTGAAATGATGTACCATGCTAACTTTCAACCTTTTCAGAGTTTCATTTGTAGTGCTTTTCAATTTCAGGGTCATTTAGATCAAAAAATTAGTAAATGCATGAAAAATAGCAAATAAAGTAAAAGTGTGAAAATTGATGACGTTTGTCCGAAGCACAAAAGTACACATTTCAAATGCCAAAACACATAAGTACCCTAACTATTACAAAGATTTCCTCCGGTTTGTGGGACTTTCAAGATATATATCCGAAAACTCACTAGAGAAGAAAGTGATGACAGTGAAGCCGGTCACATCCCAGAGTGGGATCTTTGGGTGTGAAACTTTTTCTTTACGTGTGTCCCTTTGCGCCGTAACCATGGACAATCTTCATCATTTAACTGGATGCTCGGGTCAATTTCACTGTGAAGGGAGCAATTTCATGAAACTTTTCATAGTCTTCTGACATGTCTGTCTGTCTCCACTCCCACTATTTCTTTTCCCTGAAAGAAACTATGTGGCGCTTTGGCTCATTGTATGATGTATACGCTTCCTTATCTTTTCTTTTTCTCGCTTGGTAGACATGTCCTTCACATAGAAACACTGCACCACACACTACTAGGAAAATGTCTTATAAATAGAAGTTTACCAGTAGTGTTTGTTTAGACGCCGATAGGAGGGACCTTTAGTCGCGGTTGGAGCCACCAACCGGGACTAAAGGTCATTTTTTGCCAGGCCAAGCGGCGGGAAGCTAGGCCTTTAGTCCCGGTGGTGGCTCCAACCGCGACTAAAGACCCCCCCCCTTTAGTCGTGGTTGGAGCCACCAACCGGGACTAAAGGTGGGTGTGCTGGCGCAGGCGCGGTGCGGGCAAGTTTAGTCCCACCTCGCTTGTCGAGGGGCGCCCGCACCAGCTTATAAGCCCCGCCGCGGCTTCTGCCTCGAGCTCCTCTCTAATGCAGGCCTTCTGGGCCTACCTTGCTGCGATGCCCTGGTGGGCCTACTGGGCCTTTCGGGCCTGCATCCTGGCCCGACTAAAGGTTGGGTTTATAGTCGTATGCAGGCCGTTGTGGCCCAGTAGGCGGGCTTTTTTTTTAATTAATTAATTTATTATTTTTTTGTTTTCTGCTTTATTTATTTTCTTTTATTTCTGAGTTGTTTTTTTGTTTTATTTAGAGTTTCTTTGTGAATCTTTTTGCTTTAGGTAAAAAAAATTATAAACTTTCTGTTAGTGCCAGTAGTTTTCAAATTTGAGTAGTTTAAATTTGAATTAATTGAAATTTGTGTGAATCACTAGTTTGTGAATAAGTTTTCTTTAAAAATAGATTTTTTAGTGATTCTTTTTTCTTCTGTTTAATATTAGTGTGTTTTATCATTATATTCAATTTGGCAATACTTAGGTTATTTAAAAAATGAAATGCCTTTGTAACAGATGAGTTTTCGTCCGAAACCATGATACTTCGAAAGAGATTGTCCATTTTGTACACGAAGTGGATCCAGTTTGTCCGTAACCCTCTCAACTTTTTACCACATGCTATGTGGATGAAATGATGATACCATGCCAACGTTCAACCTTTTCAAAGTTCATTTGTAGTGCTTTTCAATTTCAGGGTCATTGAGCTATAAAAAATCAGTAAATGCATGAAAAATAGCAAATGAAGTCAGAAAATGGTTGAAAATTGAGACGTGGCTTTGAATGGTGCATACTGAACGCACAAAAAATTTGGAGGGAAAATAAGTTTAAAAAAATGAAATGCCTTTGTAACAGATTAGTTTTCTTCCGAAACCCTGATACTTCGAAAGAGATTGTCATTCTGTACACGAAGTGGATCAGTTTTTGCGGTAACCCTCTCAACTTTTTAGCACATGCTATGTGGGTGAAAAATGATGATACCATGCCAACTTTCAACCTTTCAGGAGTTTCATTTGTAGTGCTTTTCAATTTCAGGGTCATTTAGCTAAAAAAAATTTAGTAAATGCATGAAAATTAGGAAATGAAGTCAGAAAGGGTTGAAAATTGATGACGTGGCTTTGAATGGTGCATACTAAATGCACAAAAAGTCTGGAGTTGAAATAAGTTAAAAAAAATGAAATGCCTTTGTAACAGATGAGTTTTCGTCCGAAACCCTGATACTTCGAAACAGATTGTTCATTTTGTACATGAAGTGGATCTAGTTTTTGCCGTAACCCTCTCAACTTTTTAGCACATGCTATGTGGGTGAAATGATGATACCATGCTAACTTTCAACCTTTTCAGAGTTCATTTGTAGTGCTTTTCAATTTCAGGGTCATTTAGCTCAAAAAAATAAGTAAATGCATGAAAAATAGCAAATGAAGTCAGAAAGGATTGAAAATTGATGACGTGGCTTTGAATGGTGCATACTGAACGCACAAAAAGTCTGGAGTTAAAATAAGTTTAAAAAAATGAAATGCCTTTGTAACAGATTAGTTTTCGTCTGAAACCCTGATACATCGGAAGAGATTGTCCATTTTGTACACGAAGTGGATCCAGTTTTTTCCGTAACCCTCTCAACTATTTAGCACATGCTATGTGGGTGAAATGATGATACCATGCCAACTTTCAACTTTCAGAGTTCTTTGTAGTGCTTTTCAATTTCAGGGTCATTTAGCTGAAAAAAAATCGTAAATGCATGAAAAATAGCAAATGATGTCAGAAAGGTTGAAAATTGATGACGTGGCTTTGAATGGTGCATACTGAACGCACAAAAAGTCTGGAGTTGAAATAAATTTAAAAATAAATGAAATGCCTTCGTAACAGATGAGTTTTCGTCCGAAACCTTGATACTTCGAAAGAGATTGTCCATTTTGTGCACGACGTGGATCCAGTTTTTGCTGTAACCCTCTCAACTTTTTAGCACATGCTATGTGGGTGATGAATGATGATACCATGCGAACTTTCAACCTTTTCAGAGTTCATTTGTAGTGCTTTTCAATTTCAGGGTCATTTTAGCTAAAAAAATCAGTTAATGCATGAAAATAGCAAATGAAGTCAGAAAGGGTTGAAAGTGATGACATGGCTTCGAATGGTGCATACGAAATGCACAAAAATTATAGAGTTGAAAAGTTTAAAAAAATGAAATGCCTTTGTAATAGATGAGTTTTCATCCGAAACACCTGATACTTCGAAAGAGATTGTCCATTTTGACACGAAGTGGATCCAGTTTTTGCTGTAACCCTCTCAACTTTTTAGCACATGCTATGTGGGTGAAATGATGATACCATGCCAACTTTCAACCTTTCAGAGTTATTTGTAGTGCTTTTCAATTTCAGGGTCATTTAGCTCAAAAAAAAATCAGTAAATGCATGAAAAATAGCAAATGAAGTTAGAAAGGGTTGAAAATCGATGACATGGCTTTGAATAGTGCATACTGAATGCACAAAAAGTCTGGAGTTGAAATAAGTTTCAAAAAAATGAAATGCCTTTGTAACAGATGAGTTTTCATCCGAAACCCTGATACTTCGAAAGAGATTGTCCATTTTGTACACGAAGTGGATCCAGTTTTTGCCGTAACCCTCTCAACTTTTTAGCAGATACTATGTGGGTGAAATGATGATACCATGCCAACTTTCAACCTTTTCAGAGGTCATTTGTAGTGCTTTTCAATTCAGGGTCATTTAGCTCAAAAAAATCAGTAAATGCATGAGATTACCAAATGAAGTGAGAAAGGGTTGAAAATTGATGACGTGGCTTTGAATGGTGCGTACTGAATGCACAAAAAGTCTGGAGTTGAGAAGATGTTAAAAAAAATGAAATGCCTTGTAACTGATGAGTTTTCGTCCGAAACCCTGATACTTCGAAAGAGATTGTCCATTTGTACACGAAGTGGATCCAGTTTTTGCCGTAACCCTCTCAACTTTTTAGCACATGCTATCTGGGTGAAATGATGATACCATGCTAACTTTCAACCTTTTCAGAGTTCATTTGTAGTGCTTTTCAATTTCAGGGTCATTTAGATCAAAAAATTAGTAAATGCATGAAAAATAGCAAATAAAGTCAAAAAGGGTGGAAAATTGAGACGTTTGTCCGAAGCACAAAAGTACACATTTCAAATGCCAAAACACATAGTACCCTAACTATTACAAAGATTTCCTCCGGTTGTGGGACTTTCAAGATATATAAGTCCGAAAACTCACTAGAGAAGAAAGTGATGACAGTGAAGCCGGTCACATCCCAGAGTGGGATCTTTGGGTGTGAAACTTTTTCTTTAAGTGTGTCCCTTTGCGCCGTAACCATGGACAATCTTCATCATTTAATGGATGCTCGGGTCAATATTCACTGTGAAGGGAGCAATTTCATGAAACTTTTCATAGTCTTCTGACATGTCTGTCTTGTCATCCACCCCACGATATTCTTTTCCCTGAAAGAACTATGTGGCGCTTTGGCTCATTGTATGATGTATACGCTTCCTTACTTTTCTTTTTCCGGCTTGGTAGACATGCCTTCACATAGAAAACCTGCACCACACACTACTAGGAAAATGCTTATAAATAGAAGTTTACCAGTAGTGTTTGTTTATGACCCCACGCTACTAGTAGTTAGTGGTAGCGCTGGTTAGAAAGCACGCTATGGTATCTGTTAGCAGTAGCGCTTGTTATCTAGCCCCAGCTACTGCTAAGTGTAACACCACCACACCCTGATCAATAAATATTAGCAGTGCTGGTCGTCCAACCGGCGCTACTCTTAGTTTAGGTTCTATAGCGCCCGTTATGTAAACACGCTACTGCTATTTTTTCTATGTATAACATTTTACCAGTAGCATGTTTTTCTGGCCCGCGCTATAGGTAGTGCAACACTAGCCATAGATATTTTGCAAGCTGCCATAGCAGTAGCGCGCATAGCTGACCCGCGCTACTGCTATGCCCGCCAGCCACCAACCACCTTTCCGCTTCTTCCTCCCCCTCTTCTTCCTCTCCCCCTTCCTTTCTCCCCCTTTCCTTGCACCTTGCTGTTCCTTTCAATGCTCCCCCTCCACCACCCCTCCATTAGAGCCCTCCCTCCCCTCTTCTTTGCCATCCACCACCCCCCTTCTTCTTTGTACCTCCACCACCCCTCCATTAGAGCCCTCCTCCCCCTCTTCTTTGCCCTCCACCACCCCCCTCTTCTTTGTGCCCTCCACCACCACCCGCTCCATTAATGCCCTCCCTCCCCCTCTTCTTGCCCTCCACCCCCTTCCATTAATGCCTTCCCTTCTTCTCTCCCTCTCCTCCCCGCACTATCTCCCTAGCTAGCAAGCTAGTTAGAGCTATATATCTAGAGCTACTAGGTAATTAAGAAGAAAGGTGCTCGATATCCCTCTCGACACATAGGTGAGCAAAAAAAGGTGTTTGTGTGGATAGGACCGAAACTATATATATATGGGCGATATGAGAATATATATACCGAATTGTTTGTGGCATAATTTGAGTTGCCTACATTGTGTTTTTGATGAAATAATGTGTGGGTGACATGAGTTGCCTATGTTTTGCCGAAATGTCGATTCAATTCCGTTTCGGCGAATTTCGGGCAAACTCAATATGTCCTATGTTTAGGGAAGGTCATGCAGAAGTTTTGTATGAATTTGATCCATGCATGCATATATACGTGGTTATAATATTTGCTCCGCGCGCAGGTGATCATGAAGGTCAATGGAAGGATGGTGGAAAGATACTGGCAATCCGCTGTGGACGACATGTATGAAAAAAGACTGAAGGATGTTTTATGTTCGTGTCAAAAATGCAAAGGAATAGTCAAACTCGACCCCTTTGAGGGTGGTACATTCAAGGCGCACCTGCTCATGCATGGGTTCATGGATGGCCATACTCGGTGGATAAGTGAAGATGATGATGATGATGAGGACGTCGACGGGGCAGGAAATAACGACATGGGGCCACCAGACGAAGAGATGACCGATTATGTGCCCAAAGAGGAAGACGGCCTTGGAAATGTCGATGGCGAAGAGGCAGTTCAAGGCGGAGAAGACGCAGACACGCCGCCGTCTTCGTCGCTACTAAGTTCAGCCATGCGGGACCCGCATGTTCGAGACCTGCTTCGCAAGAAGATGACTAGGGACAGAGCTGCTTCTAGAGAGGAGGCCAAACTGGTGCAACTGGAGGTAGACTCGATGACTCCTTTGTATGATGGTTGCAATCCCGAGGTGACCCGCTTGAGTTTCACACTAGAACTTCTAAAGATGAAGGTAAAAAACAAATGGACAGATGCAAGCCTGGATGAGCTTCTGAAGTATCTAAAGAAGGTTCTTCCCGCGGGAAGCCTGCGTCCTACTAGTGTCGAGGAGGCAAAGAAAATCGTGTGCCCTCTTGATCTGCCACACATTAGATATCACACATGCATCAATGACTGCATCATATATCGGAACGAGCACGCGGAAAAAACCATCTGTCCAACGAGCCCGAGCACGAGTTCAACGAGCTTGAGCACGAGCTTCCCCGTGCTCCGTAGCGCTAGATCCCCTGATCCCGTACTCCGGCGACCGCCCCGTCGTTCGCCGTCGTCGTTCCAGGCCGTTTCCGGCAGCACCTCCGACCTAGATAGATGCGGCTAGGTGTGCACGTTCGAACGAGCCCGAGCGCACGCAGAATGGCTCGCTGATGCGCGAATCCGAGCCGCTCCGGTGATCTTCCGCCGCGAAAACGGTCGCCGGCGCGTCTCCGGCGCCGGCCGCCGACGTGGCATGATGGGGCCACCCCTGGGCCGCTGCCAGTGGGTCCCAGGGGGCCCAGTTGACCCGTTGACCATGGTCAACGTGCTGACTGGGCGCAGCCCTGTCGCTGCCATGTGGGCCCGCCTCGTTTAATTGTCTAATTAATCATTTTGCTAATTAAGTTTAATTAATTAAATAATTATTGACACTGACAGATGGGGCCCACTCCCTAATTAACCCTGCTAATTAAACTAATCCACTGTTAGTCTAAACAGAGGTTGACATGTGGGTCCCACTGGACCCACATGTCAGGTTTGACTGGTCAGCCGACTGTTGACTTGCTAATGTCAGCATTACATCATGCTGACGTCATAATTCATTTTCTGTAAATAAAAATAATTCCAGAAAATCAATAAATCTTTATAAATTAATAACTTTTAAACCGTAGCTCAGATCAAAAAAGTTAAAACACGAAAGTTGCTCAGAACGACGAGACGAGTCTAATCGTGCCGACGGTTTCCTTGTCGGAACCCCCTACGTAGAAGAACTCGTAACTTCGGGCCCGAATCTGGCAAATGAATAGTGCACACACACGGGTTATTAAATCCCAGAATAATTCTAAAAATAATTAAAGTGACTTAGAAGCATATTTAGGCAACCCTGCACTGCATCATAGCATCGCACGCACTGTGTTGCATCTGTTTGCATTATATTTACTTGTTTCTTCCCCCCCTTCTCTTTCGGTAGACCCAGACATTGCCGTAGCTCCTGAGGCAGACGCCGCTCCGGAGTACGACTACGTCCCCGACGACCCTGCCCTTGCCGTCGAGCAGACAGGCAAGCACCCCCATTTTGAGCATTCCGATATCGCCCACTCTCTTCTCTCTTATGCTTGCATTAGAAGTTACTGCTGCTACTGCTGTTCTACATCTGCTGCATAGCCTGTTTTATTGTAGCCTACTTTTGATACCTGACTGTTCTCCTAAACTGTTTAGTATAGGATGGGTAGAGCCTGATCAGAGACCCACTTGTCTCGCCTGTCCCGCTGGACTCTCAGAAGACCCGAGCAACGGGATTGAAGATTAGAACCTAGCACCGCACGTCACTTCCCCTGAGATGCTCGACACTACTGGGTTACTATCGAGTGCCGAGGGTGATACCTCGTCAGCACTTATGATGATAACCTTGTAGGTTAGTTAATCGGTCGTGGTAAGCGAGGGTGATTCCACCTACACCACCCCCGATAACGACATCGTCGTGCAACTGTTCAAGTGTGGACCTCGAGGGTGATACCTCCTTCGTTCACCTTGACGAGAACATCAGGTGGGACTCCTTCGAGGGTGATTCCTCAGGGTTCCCCCTTGGTGTCAGACACATGGAGACTTGGTTACTACGATTGAACACTAAACCATGATACTATGATACTAAAGATGGGTCGGCCCTGAGGGGTACCCGCGCGAGCATGAACGCGAAGTGATGTGGAGTCGGGTTGACCTGAGAGGTGCCCGCGAGATAACTATGAGGCATGGCCGGGCATTCTTAGCCCTTGCCGCAAGTCCTCGAGACGGGGCGACGGGGTCACATCGATCGTGAGTCTCTGCTCGTTTCACTACGGTTTGGATATTTGATCCGAGGGGCCTCTGGCCCGATAGCACTAAACATCACGTGGGCATAGTATGGGCGTTCTGCGTCGTATACATCAGCCGAAGCTCTATTGACATCAGCGAGGAGCGGCCCGTTTCGGATTGGACTGGGAACGCAACTGTGCTTGTATAAGGGGTTGCTAGGTCTGCTTCCGAAACGTCCTCGCAACGTGCAGGGTTCCCAGGGCGAAGGCCCAAGACCCCTGGGGGCATAGGTTAGTCCGGCGTGCTGACCTCTCTTTAGAGCCTAGGTCGGGTTGTGGCGTGTTGCTTAGCTGAGGCCGCGCATGACCCAGAAAAGTGTGTCCGACCGGAGTTAAGCGAGCGTGAAGGGTAAGTTGGTGCACCCCTGCAGGGAAGAAACTTCTATCGATAGCCAGTCCTACGGCAACGGATAGTCGGAGTTGTATCCCGATCGGTACAACTAGAACATGACATGAGATGAGAACTGGATAGTACGGCTCTGGGATTGCTTTCTCGCAGGGAGTCGAGGAAGAATCTCTGGCTGAGGTTGATGACACTGTTATACTTTACATTATGTTATTCTGCTCTCTTCTTATGCTGCAAGACTGATGAAGATGTTGAAGATGCTAGTCTTCGATAGGACTAGGCTTTCCCCCTCTATTCTGGCATTTCTACAGCCCAGTCCACATATACATCCCCCTTTGAAAATGTTGCATATGTAGTGTAGATCCTTGCTTGCTGAGTACTTCGGATGAGTACTCACGGTTGCTTTATTTTCCTTTTTCCCCCTTTATCCATTTGTCGCATCCAGACGACGGAGCCCCGGAGCCAGTTGTCCCGTTCGACGACCACTACTACTACCAGCCCAGAGAGTACTACTACTACGAGGAGCCGACTGACGACCAGGAGTAGGATCGGAGGGTCCAGGGCAGGAGGCCTACGCCTTTCGATCGTAGCTTTTATTTTACCCCGCCTCTGTGAAGGCTTACCTCTCTTTCTGTAATATATCTGTACCCAGATATCTAATGCTTCCGCTGACACTTGTATGCCATCGAGCTGTGTATTTGAGCCCTCGAGGCCCTGGCTTGTAATATTAAGCTTGTATGAATTTAATTATGTTTTAGAGTTGTGTTGTGATATCTTCAAGTGAGTCCTTAGGCTTAATCGTGTGCATTTGCGTGTATGGTTAGTACATGATTAAGCCGGGGTCGTCACAGGTTGGTATCAGAGCCGACTGCCTCTAGGAATCCCCCTATCCAATTCCTTGGCCGAAGTTGAGTCTAGTGGTCCAAAACCGATTTTTACTAACTTGGCTGTGTGGCTTACGGGCCCACGTCGCCAACTGGGTGGTATTAGGATCTTTTATTCCTCGTCTTTACTCCGGGATTCCAATCTCTCTTCTATTCGGGTTTAATAAATTACTAACACCAACAGTTAGGATCTCGTTAATTCTATCCACCCGGAGAGCTGGATTCAGTGCGATTTCCCTGTCTTTGATCTGATTTGTCTGATAATCATTTCCTTTCCATTGTTTTGTTTAATCTTTCCATTTGAGATCTGTTATGTTTCTCGTCGTCGAATGACAATCTTGAATCTTCTTATTTCAGATGGACCGTCTGTTTCCACCTCGCCCTGCGACACAGCTTGTGCTTCGCACCTGTGCTCGAGACGTCCCTGGGTTTCAAGCTGTTCTGATCGCCCTCTTGATCAGGCTGGGATATCGCTGGTGCCCCGAGTACATGGTCTACGAGGTTTATCGTGAGTTCAACCAGGAGCAGTACTATGCTGATGTTCGCATCTACGATCAGCAGGATGACTCAGACACTGAGTTACACCGTTTTCACGGTATCGGCGTGACGATGAGATGGCAGTCCATGATGCCGCCTACTCTGCTGTCGCACGTCTTCGAGGACAGTTCAGTGCTAACTTGGATGCCTCTGAGTATCGGTACATTCCGTACACCCCTGCTGGAGATGCTACTGGATACTACACAGCCGTCTGTGCCCCGTACGAGCCTCGTCGTTACGATCAGCGAGTTCTGATTCACTATACTCAGGCTCTGGATCGCACAGTTCGGGCTCTTGCGGTCGAGTTGTTCGCCACTCGAGCACGACTCTACGAGCCTATGACGCAGTTGCTACCAGCTGTTCGTGCAGGGATACATCTGGAGCACATTCTTTACCCGAGCAGGACCGACATGCCATCAGGGATCGATTGGCCTGTTGTGGGAGGTCACACGCCTGCACGTGGACCTCTTCTTTCATCTCGAGACCGGGTTCTGCATCAGAGTGCGCATGGAGCGCAGGATCCTTCTCCGACGAACGTCCGTCGTCCGCACTTGCAGCTACCCCATTTCAGTGGTTTTCTCCGACGTTGATGTAGCCTTTGCTATGTCTCATTGTGTACTTCCATACCGCGTGCCTGCGCGCCGCCTAGCATGTCTAGCTTTTGTATTTGCGCCGTTATGCTGCCCGAATGTAACCGACGCTGTATGGATCTGTATGACTTAATGACTACTATTAAGCATCTGCTGTACTATTTAAATTCCGTCATGTTGCATCATGCATGTCGTTAAACACTCGCATTGGCTTCTGCTAAACTACCCCTATCGATTTAGCAGGATGGCTGACAACAATGCACCTCCGCCACCGCCACCTGACTATATGGCTGCGATGATGCAACAGTTCGAACTCAACCACCAATTCATGACGGGGATTATGCAGCAACTCCCCCGTCCCAACGCCGACCAGCCGCTACCTTCCATTACCTTGCCATAATTTATGCGACTTAACCCGTCGTTCTTTCGCAACACAGTCAATCCACTGGATGCCGATGATTGGCTGCGTGACATCTCCCATGAGGTGTAGTCTGTTGGTGTCGCCCAGGTCAACTATGTCACATTTGCGACATACCTTCTGAAGGGTCCCGCATCATAGTGGTGGGCTACTCACCGACAGACCCTACCACCTGGTACCGTCATCACTTGGGCAGAATTCAAGATTGCTTTCCGTGCCCGCTATATTCCTCAAGCTTTCATAGCTCGGAAGAAGGCCGAGTTCCGTAATCTCGTACAAGGCAACAAGTCTCTGGAAGTATATCTGTCTCGCTACGCTGAAGAGGACGTTCCCACTAATGACCGAAGGCAGGAGAAATTCCGCGAAGGGCTGCACCATGACATTCAGTTAGCCCTACTTGTTCAAGACTACCCTGATTTCGCCACCTTGGTGAATAAGGCTATTATGGTCGAGACTGGATTGAAGAAGCACAAGGAAGCTACCAGACGCACTCGTGAGACGGGCTCATCTTCGGGCTCGTCCTCCCAGAAGCGCCGCATCTGGATTCCGCAGAGTATGTACTGTCCAGCAGCACCAGCGCACAAGCCTTCCTATGCTGCACCACGTCTGCCTCCTCAACCACCAAGATAGCCTCTGCAAGCTCCAGCACCTCGAGGTCCTGCACCACGTCCTGACAATGGACTCTGCTTCAAGTGTGGCCGGCCGGGTCACCGAGCCAAAGATTGGTCACAGAGTCAGAATCAACTAGCTCTTCCTTCTGCCGGCCGTGGTAATGGCCGTGGGAATTCTCAGCCTCGCTACAGCAATGCCAGACCTTCTTATGGTCGTGGGCAGGCCTATCATGTCAATATGAGTGAAGACCTAGACCAACCAGCTACAGTCATGGGTACACTACTTGTTAATTCAGCACCAGCTTCTGTTTTATTTGATTCAGGAGCATCTCATTCATTCATGTCAGAGCATTTTGCACGCATGCATGACGTTAAATGTGAGTACATGAGCACACCTTTAGTGGTACATACTCCCACGGGTGGATGTCGAACCTCCGTGGTTAGTTATAATGTTCCCATTGAAATCGAAGGATTGGAGTTCCGCGCGTCCCCCATTATCCTCAAATCTTCCAAGATTGACCTTATTCTGGGAATGGATTGGTTGAAGGCGCATTACGCCTCAATCAATTGCGCCACTAAAGTTGTACACCTCCTGCATCCATCGAATGAGATAGTGAATTATCAAGCTCATATCACTCAGAACGCCGAGGCTCAGATTTATGCCTAGAATGCGTTGAACGCTTCTCCACTTGAGGGGATCGAGAACATCCCAGTTGTCTGTGACTTCCCAGATGTTTTTCCAGAAGAACTTCCAGGAATACCCCCTGCTAGAGCTGTCGAGTTCGTCATTGACTTGAAGCCTAGCACCACTCCCATTGCGAAGCGTCCGTACAAGATGCCTCCGCACCATCTTATCAAGCTTAAGGAAGAAATTGATAAATCCTTAAGGAAGGGTTTCATCCGACCCAGTTCCTCTGCCTGTGGAGCACCGTCTCTCTTTGTCAAAAAGAAAGATGGTACGAATAGGTTGGTTCAAGATTACCGTCCTATCAACCAGGCAACCATTCAGAATAAATATCCGCTTCCCCGGATCAATGATTTATATGATCAACTTGCTGGATCATCGGTATTCTCTAAACTCGACTTGAGGTTGGGTTATCACCAGATCCGTGTCCGTGAATAGGATATTCCAAAGACTGCATTCGTTACTCTATATGGCTCCTATGAATACACTGTCATGTCATTTGGCCTGACGAATGCTCCAGCTACGTTCTCCCGCTTAATGAATTACATATTCATGGACTACCTCGACAAGTTTGTCATGGTATATCTGGACGATATCCTAGTATATTCGAAGAATAAGGAAGAACATGCCGAGAATCTTCGCCTTGTTCTAGAGAGGCTTCGAGAGCACAAGTTATATGCCAAGTACTCCAAATGTGAATTCGGGCTTTCCGAAGTGACCTACCTTGGACATGTGATTTCCAAGGACGGTATTGACGTTAACCCGGAGCGTGTTCAGGCTATCCTTGACTGGACTCCTCCGAAGAATGCCAAGCAAGTCCGAAGCTTTCTCGGTCTAGCCAGTTATTGCCGCCGGTTCGTCGAGAACTTCTCCAAGATCGCCAAGCCCTTGACTAATCTGCTCCCCAAAGGCGTGAAGTTTGAGTGGACAGACAAGTGTCAGGAAAGATTCCAGACCCTCAAGGACAAGCTTACTTCTGCTCCAGTGCTTGCTCCTCCTGATTCTCGCAAGGACTTTGTCATATACTGCGACGCCTCTCGTTAGGGATTAGGCTGTGTTCTAATGCAAGAACGAAGAGTGATTGCGTATGCTTCACGTCAACTGCGTCCGCATGAAGAAAATTATCCGGTGCATGATCTTGAACTTGCTGCAGTGATCTATGCATTAAAGTTATGGCGTCATTACCTTCTGGGTAATCGGTGTGAGATTTATACCGATCACCAAAGTCTGAAATACTTGTTCACCCAACCGGATCTTAATCTCCGTCAGCAACGATGGTTAGAAACAATTACGGACTATGACTGCGGTATTTCATATACCCCGGGCAAGGCTAACGTGATGGCCGATGCCCTAAGCCGCAAGTCATATTGCAAACAACCTCATGGTTAGGCGAGCTCAACCTCGTCTCTATGCAGAATTGAATCAACTGAATCTGTGAATTGTTCCCCAAGGTTCTCTTAATAACCTGGTGGTACGGCCAGACCTTCAGAAGGCTGTTAAGGAAGCGCAAGCCAAAGATGCTGAGATTGACCTAATGAAGAAAGAGCTTCATCTAGATAAGTACCGGGAATTCTCAGTTGCTGAAGATGGAATACTATATTTCAGGGACCGCATTGTAGTACCTCGCTTCGAGCTGATGACTGACAAAGTCATGAAGGAGGCTCATGATACACCGCTGTCTATCCATCCGGGTATCACTAAAATGTATCGCGATCTTCGACAGAGGTACTGGTGGTCCAGAATGAAGCAGGACATTGCTCGTTATGTTGCTGAATGTGACGTATGCCGTCGTGTGAAAGCAGAACATCAGAAGCCTGCTGGAATTCTTCAACCACTCCCTATTCCTCTATGGAAATGGGATAAAGTGCAGATGGATTTTATTACTGGTCTTCCCAAGTCTCAGAAAGGTCACGACGCTATTCTTGTAGTCGTCGACCAACTTTCCAAGGTTGCTCATTTTCTACCTGTCAAGGAGACTATCACTGCTAGCCAGTTGGCAGAACTCTACATCTCCAGAATTGTTTCACTCCACGGCATTCCGAAGGAGATCAGTTCGGACCGTGGCGGTCTTTTCACGTCCAAATTCTGGGAAAGTTTTCAAGAAGCTATGGGAACTCACATTACATGGAGTTCAGCTTATCATCCCCAATCCCAAGGCCAAGTTGACCGCATTAATCAAGTGCTTGAAGACATGCTTCGAGCTTGTGTTATATCATTCGGTAAGAAATGGGAGGAATCTCTCCCGTATGCCGAGTTCTCTTATAACAACAGCTATCAAGCCAGCTTGAAAATGGCCCCCTTCGAAGTGCTTTATGGACGTAAGTGTCGAACCCCTCTGAACTGGTCAGAAACTGGGGAACGACCTCTTGTTGGACCGGACATTATACAACATGCCGAAGAACAAGTCCGAATTGTCCGGGAGAATCTCAAAGCAGCTCAAGACCACCAGAGGAGCAATTATGACCGCAAGTGATGGGGTGTGATCTATCAACCTGGTGACCAAGCTTACCTCCGTGTCACCCCTATGAAGGGCACCCGTCGTTTCGGAATCAAGGGCAAGCTAGCTCCTCGCTATATTGGTCCTTTCCGCATCGTGGCTAGACGTGGACAGGTGGCATATAAATTGGAGTTGCCGCCGCAATTCTCTCATATCCACGATGTCTTCCACGTGTCCCAACTTCGAAAATGCTTCAAGGAATCTCCGCACCGCGAAGTGGATCACGAGATGCTTCAGTTGCAAGATGACTTATCTTATAAGGAGCATCCGATCCGCATCCTTGATGAAGCTGAACGTCGAACTCGTCAGAAGACGACCAAGTTCCTGAAAGTGCAGTGGTCGAATCACACTGAAGATGAAGCCACTTGGGAACGTGAGGATCATCTTCGGGAAGAATATCCCGACCTCTTTCCTTCTACCTCCTAAATTCTCTGGACGAGAATTTCTTTTAGAGGAGGAGAACTTGTAACACCCCTGTGTAATAGCCACTGTGATCAACTGGTAATATTGCCAAGTCATATCATTTGCAGTGCCTAGTCATAGTGGTTAACCAAAATAATTCAAACTCCAATCTGAAAATCAGCCCAAATTCAAAAGTGCAAAATAAGTTTGCTCAAACACCTTTGGAAAAATATTCACTAATTAGCAAATATTCCAGGAGCACACATAAAAATATCACTAGTAATACTTGGATTAATTAAGTGACTTAAACAAATTGAAACAGCACCAAAACAGAATTATTAAATCCAATTAAAATCATTTCAGTTTCAAATGAAACCCAAATTTTGTTCAAACCAATTTTTGGTAAAGGCTAATATTGCATATTAATATTTGGGTCAACTTTCACATTTCACAAAAATGCACAAGTGGCCTAACTATTACCAAATCAGAAAGGAATAAAGAATACAGATTAAGGAAAATAGAAAAGGCCTAAGCGACACTGTGCACTTAAGCCTGTGCTACAGTACCCGGAGGCCCAGCACACCGCGGCCTGTTTCTCCCTCCTCCCTCTCTCTCCGTCGCCGTGTCGCCTCGTCCATGGCCGCGCGCGCTCGCCCGGTCGCTGATCGACACCGCGACGCCGCGGACGGCCGTGAAGGGATAAGGCCGCGCTGGTACATCCCCGTTGGCCTCTCCGTCATGCTTTCCCCTCTCCTCGCTCGCTCCGCCCGCTTTCCCCCTTCGCTAGATCCGCTGCTGCCGAGCGCGTTCGCCGCCGCAACTCCGTCGTCCCCGCAGCCACCGGCGGTCCCGTGCCCGCTGAATGTGCCGAGGAGCTCCGCCGTCGTCTTCCTCAACCTCTGGTGCCTCTGGATGGCGCCGGGGAGCTCCACGACGAGCAGATCGAGCCGCTCCTCTTCTTCTTGAACGCCGGCGAATCCCGTCACCGCCGGCCTCCCTCTGCGCTCCCGTTCACTCGAGGGCCTCCGTGTGCCGCACGATGAGCTTCCCCGTTCTCTGCTCTCCTGCATTAGCCTTTGCGCGCGCCGTAGCTAGATGCCCCCGAGCTCGTGCTCTGCTCGCCGCCGATGAGCTCGGGGCCGTCATTGTGGCCCTTGCCATTGCCGCCAGGGGCCACCGTTGTGCTCCTGGTGCTTCCAGGAGTTCAACGAGCTTGAGCACGAGCTTCCCCGTGCTTCGTAGCGCTAGATCCCTTGATCCCGTACTCCGGCGACCGCCCCGTCGTTCGCCGTCGTCGTTCCAGGCCGTTTCCGGCAGCGCCTCCGACCTAGATGGATGCGGCTAGGTGTGCACGTTCGAACGAGCCCGAGCGCACGCAGAATGGCTCGCTGATGCGCGAATCCGAGCCGCTCCAGCGATCTTCCGCCGCGAAAACGGTCGCCGGCGCGTCTCCGGCGCCGGCCGCCGACGTGGCACGATGGGGTGCACCCCTGGGCCGCTGCCAGTGGGTCCCAGGGGGCCCAGTTAACCCGTTGACCATGGTCAACGTGCTGACTGGGCGCAGCCCTGTCGCTGCCATGTGGGCCCGCCTCGTTTAATTGTCTAATTAATCATTTTGCTAATTAAGTTTAATTAATTAAATAATTAGTGACACTGACAGATGGGGCCCACTCCCTAATTAACCCTGCTAATTAAACTAATCCACTGTTATTCTAAACAGAGGCTGACATGTGGGTCCCACTGGACCCACATGTCAAGTTTGACTGGTCAGCCGACTGTTGACTTGCTGATGTCAGCATTACATCATGCTGACGTCATAATTCATTTTCTGTAAATAAAAATAATTCTAGAAAATCAATAAATCTTTAAAAATTAATAACTTTTAAACTGTACCTCAGATCGAAAAAGTTAAAACACGAAAGTTGCTCAGAACGACGAGACGAGTCTGATCGCACCGACGGTTTCCTTGTCGGAACCCCCTACTTAGAAGAACTCGTAACTCCGGGACCGAATCCGGCAAATGAATAGTGCATGCACACGGGTTATTAAATCCTAGAATAATTCTAAAAATAATTAAAGTGACTTAGAAGCATATTTAGGCAACCCTGCACTGCATCATAGCATCGCACGCACTGTGTTGCATCTGTTTGCATTATATTTACTTGTTTCTTCCCCCCCCCCTTCTCTTTCGATAGACCCAGACGTTGCCGTAGCTCCTGAGGCAGACGCCGCTCCGGAGTACGACTACGTCCCCGACGACCCTGCCCTTGCCGTCGAGCAGACAGGCAAGCACCCCCATTTTGAGCATTCCGATATCGCTCACTCTCTTCTCTCTTATGCTTGCATTAGAAGTTACTGCTACTACTGTTGTCCTACATCTGCTGCATAGCCTGTTTTATTGTAGCCTACTTTTGATACCTGCCTGTTCTCCTAAACTGTTTAGTATAGGATGGGTAGAGCCTGATCAGAGACCCACTTGTCCCGACTGCCCCGCTGGACTCTCAGAAGACCCGAGCAACGGGATTGAAGATTAGAACCTAGCACCGCACGTCACTTCCCCTGAGATGCTCGACACTACTGGGTTACTATCGAGTGCCGAGGGTGATACCTCGTCAGCACTTATGATGATAACCTTGTAGGTTAGTTAATCGGTCGTGGTAAGCGAGGGTGATTCCTCCTACACCACCCCCGATAACGACATCGTCATGCAACTGTTCAACTGTGGACCTCGAGGGTGATACCTCCTTCGTTCACCTTGACGAGAACATCAGGTGGGACTCCTTCGAGGGTGATTCCTCAGGGTTCCCCCTTGGTGTCAGACACACGGAGACTTGGTTACTACGACTGAACACTAAACCATGATACTATGATACTAAAGACGGGTCGGCCCTGAGGGGTACCCGCGCGAGAATGAACGCGAAGTGATGTGGAGTCGGGTTGACCTGAGAGGTGCCCGCGAGATAACTACGAGGCGTGGCCGGGCATTCTTAGCCCTTGCCGCAAGTCCTCGAGACGGGGCGACGGGGTCACATCGATTGTGAGTCTCTGCTCGTTTCCGCGCGCTACTAATCCACTACGGTTTGGATATTTGATCCGAGGGGCCTCTGGTCGGATAGCACTAATCATCACGTGGGCTTAGTATGGGCGTTCTGCGTCGTATACATCAGCCGAAGCTCTATTGACGTCAGCGAGGAGCGGCCCGTTTCGGATTGGACTGGGAACGCAACTGCGCTTGTATAAGGGGTTGCTAGGTCTGCTTCCGAAACGTCCTCGCAACGTGCAGGGTTCCCAGGGCGAAGGCCCAAGACCCCTGGGGGCATAGGTTAGTCCGGCGTGCTGACCTCTCTTTAGAGCCTAGGTCGGGTTGCGGCGTGTTGCTTAGCCGAGGCCGGGCATGACCCAGAAAAGTATGTCCGGCCGGAGTTAAGCGAGCGTGGTGGGTAAGTTGGTGCACCCCTGCAGGGAAGAAACTTCTATCGATAGCCTGTCCTACGGTAACGGACACTCGGAGTTGTATCCTGATCGGTACAACTAGAACATGACATGAGATGAGAACTGGATAGTACGGCTCTGGGATTGCTTTCTCGCAGGGAGTCGAGGAAGAATCTCTGGCCGAGGTTGATGACACTGTTATACTTTACATTATGTTATTCTGCTCTCTTCTTATGCTGCAAGACTGATGAAGATGTTGAAGATGCTAGTCTTCGATAGGACTAGGCTTTCCCCCTCTATTCTGGCATTTCTGCAGCCCAGTCCACATATACAACCCCCTTTGAAAATGTTGCATATGTAGTGTAGATCCTTGCTTGCTGAGTACTTCAGATGAATACTCACGTTTGCTTTATTTTCCTTTTTCCCCCTTTATCCATTTGTCTCATCCAGACGACGGAGCCCCGGAGCCAGTTGTCCCGTTCGACGACCACTACTACTACCATCCCGGAGAGTACTACTACTACGAGTAGCCGACTGACGACCAGGAGTAGGATCGGAGGGTCCAGGGCAGGAGGCCTACGCCTTTCGATCGTAGCTTTTATTTTACCACGCCTCTATGAAGGCTTACCTCTCTTTCTGTAATATATCTGTACCCAGATATCTAATGCTTCCGCTGACACTTGTATGCCATCGAGCTGTGTATTCGAGCCCTCGAGGCCCTGGCTTGTAATATTAAGCTTGTATGAATTTAATTATGTTTTAGAGTTGTGTTGTGATATCTTCAAGTGAGTCCTTAGGCTTAATCGTGTGCATTTGCGTGTATGGTTAGTACACGATTAAGCCAGGGTCGTCACAAAAATGGTCCTTACAACTCAGATCTGGGATGTTACTAAAATAACTCAATCACTGCTCAAGATGGCCGAAAAGTAGCTCAGAGCATGAGACAGTGTTGATAAAAAGAAGGTAGCAATTCCCTAAGACGGCCGAAAAGCAGATCAGAGTATGTGGTTACTACCACAAAGAGAAACTCAACAGCTGCACAAGACGGCCGAAAAGCAGCTCAGAACTCGGGACAACTGTTGAAAAGAGAAATATAAAGTCGGCATCCACCCCGGATGGCCGAAAGCAGCACAAAATACATGTGTGGTGTCGTCATCAGAGAAAGGTAACCAAGGGTTCATCAGGATCGTATACAGCTTACCCCTACGGGCACAAGCATAAACATATTAATTTAAACACGCAAGAATAACACAAAGCAATGCTTTAGGGCATATGTCAGATGGTCAGCTTGCTTAGGGGTCGAAGAGTTTATCGGATGAAAGTGCGATCATCTCACAGAAGAATTCGTGGGGAAAGTTTCTCTCTTGAAGGAGCTGAGTAAGGGGCAGGGGCAAAATGGTAATTTTTAGTATGTGCAAATATTATGAAAGTGACTCATCAGAACGGGCTCGACTAACCAAGAAGATGGACTTTGGAATCACCTGATTCGGAGTTACGGTGGCATAGAAATGGCCGTTCGTTTGTTAAGCGATAAAACAAAAAAAACTGTCCATTTCCATCCTTAACTGGTGAACGTGCACTATTTAATAGTTTCGGCGCCAGCTGGGAATATGCCTTCAGAGCAGAGAAAGCGTATTTTCGTCAGAAGCCGCAACTGAGTACGCTTTTGAAGCGGGAAAGCTATTTTCAAAATATGTTTCCACTTAAAACCGGCTGGGCCCGGGCTTCAGTAGCTTACACATGGGGCCCGGCTTATCCACTCTCTCTCCTCCCTCCCGGGTCTTCTTCTACCTCGCGTCGTGGGCACAGGAGACTCGGCCGGGTTGGTATCAGAGCCGACTGCCCTCTAGGAATCCCCCTATCCAATTCCTTGGCCGAAGTTGAGTCTAGGGTCCAAAACCGATTTTTACTAACTTGGCTGTGTGGCTTACGGGCCCACGTCGCCAACTGGGTGGTATTAGGATCTTTTATCACTCGTCTTTACTCCGGATCCAATCTCTCTTTATTCGGGTTAATAAATACTAACACACCACAGTTAGGATCTCGTTAATTCTATCCACCCGGAGAGCTGGATTCAGTGCGATTTCCTGTCTTTGATCTGATTTGTCTGATAATCATTTCCTTTCCATTGTTTTGTTTAATCTTTCCATTTGAGATCTGTTATGTTTCTCGTCGTCGATGACAATCTTGAATCTTCTTATTTCAGATGGACCGTCTGTTTCCACATCGCCCTGCGACAAGCTTGTGCTTCGCACCTGTGCTCGAGACGTCCCTGGGTTTCAAGCTGTTCTGATCGCCCTTTGATCAGGCTGGGATATCGCTGGTGCCCCGAGTACATGGTCTACGAGGATCGTGAGTTCAACAAGCGAGCAGTACTATGCTGATGTTCGCATCTACGATCAGCAGGATGACTCGACACTGAGTTACACCGTTTTCACGGTATCGGCGTGACGATGAGATGGCAGTCCATGATGCCGCCTACTCTGCTGTCGCACGTCTCGAGGACAGTTCAGTGCTAACTTGGATGCCTTGAGTATCGGTACATTCCGTACACCCCTGCTGGAGATGCTACTGGATACTACACAGCCGTCTGTGCCCGTACGAGCCGTCGTTACGATCAGCGAGTCTGATTCACTATACTAGGCTCTGGATCGCACAGTTCGGGCTCTTGCGGTCGAGTTGTTCGCCACTCGAGCACGACTCTACGAGCCTATGCGCAGTTGCTACCAGCTGTTCGTGCAGGGATACATCTGGAGCACATTCTTTACCCGAGCAGGACCGACATGCCATCAGGGATCGATTGGCCTGTTGTGGGAGGTCACACGCCTGCACGTGGACCTTTTTTCATCTCGAGACCGGGTTCTGCATCAGAGTGCGCATGGAGCGCAGGATCCTCTCCGACGAACGTCCGTCGTCCGCACTTGCAGCTACCCCATTTCATGTGGTTTCTCCGACGGTGATGTAGCCTTTGCTATGCTCATTGTGTACTTCCATACCGCGTGCCTGCGCGCGCCCTAGCATGTCTAGCTTTTGTATTGCGCCGTTATGCTGCCCGAATGTAACCGACGCTGTATGGATCTGTATGACTTAATGACTACTATTAAGCAATTGTACTATTTAAATTCCGTTCATGTTGCATCATGCAGTCGTTAAACACTCGCATTGGCTTCTGCTAAACTACCCCTATCGATTTAGCAGGAGGCTGACAACAATGCACCTCCGCCCACCGCCACCTGACTATATGGCTGCGATGATGCAACAGTTCAACTCAACCACCAATTCATGACGGGGATTATGCAGCACTCCCCCGTCCCAACGCCGACCAGCCGCTACCTTCCATTACCTTGCCAGAATTTATGCGACAACCCGTCGTTCTTTCGCAACACAGTCAATCCACTGGATGCCGATGATTGGCTGCGTGACATCTCCCATGAGGTGTAGTCTGTTGGTGCGCCCAGGTCAACTATGTCACATTTGCGACCTACCTTCTGAAGGGTCCGCATCAAGTGGTGGGCTACTCCCCGACAGACCTACCACCTGGTACCGTCATCACTTGGGCAGAATTCAAGATTGCTTTCCGTGCCCGCTATATTCCTCAAGCTTCATAGCTCGGAAGAAGGCCGAGTTCCGTAATCTCGTACAAGGCAACAAGTCTCGGGAAGTATATCTGTCTCGCTACGCTGAAGAGGACGTTCCACTAATGACCGAAGGCAGGAGAAATTCCGCGAAGGGCTGCACCAGACATTCAGTTAGCCCTACTTGTTCAAGACTACCTGATTTCGCCACCTTGGTGAATAAGGCTATTATGGTCGAGACTGGATTGAAGAGCACAAGGAAGCTACCAGACGCACTGTGAGACGGCTCATCTTCGGGCTCGTCTCCCAGAAGAGCCGCCATCTGGATTCCGCAGAGTATGTACTGTCCAGCAGCACCAGCGCACAAGCCTTCCTATGCTGCACCACGTTGCCTCCTAACCCCAAGATAGCCTCTGCAAGCTCAGCACCTCGAGGTCCTGGCACACAGTCCTGACAAGGACTCTGCTTCAGTGTGTGCCGGCCGGGTCACCGAGCCAAAGATTGGTCACAGAGTACGAATAAACTAGTTTCCTTCTGCCGGCCGTGGTAATGGCCGTGGGAATTTCAGCCTCGCTACAGACAATGCCAGACCTTCTTATGGTCGTGGGCAGGCCTATCATGTCAATATGAGTGAAGACCTAGACCAACCAGTACAGTCATGGGTACACTACTGTTAATTCAGCACCAGCTTCTGTTTTATTTGATTCAGGAGCATCTCATTCATATGTCAGAGCATTTTGCACGCATGCATGACGTTAAATGTGAGTACATGAGCACACTTTAGTGGTACAACTCCCACGGGTGGATGTCGAACCTCCGTGGTTAGTTATAATGTTCCCATTGAAATCGAAGGATTGGAGTTCCGGCGTCCCCCATTATCCTCAAATCTTCCAAGATTGACCTTATTCTGGGAATGGATTGGTTGAAGGCGCATACGCCTCAATCATTGCGCCACTAAAGTTGTACACACCTCCTGCATCCATCGAATGAGATAGTGAATTATCAAGCTCATATCACTCAGAACGCCGAGGCTCAGATTTATGCCTAGAATGCGTTGAACGCTTCTCCACTGAGGGGATCGAGAACATCCCAGTTGTCTGGACTTCCCAGATGTTTTTCCAAAGAACTTCCAGGAATACCCCTGCTAGAGCTGTCGAGTTCGTCATTGACTTGAAGCTAGCACCACTCCCATTGCGAAGCGTCCGTACAAGATGCTCCGCACCACTCTATCAGCTTAAGGAAGAAATTGATAAATCTAAGGAAGGGTTTCATCCGACCCAGTTCCCTGCCTGTGGAGCACCGTCTCTCTTGTCAAAGAAAGATGGTACGAATAGGTTGGTTCAAGATTACGTCCATCAACCAGGCAACCATTCAGAATAAATATCCGCTTCCCCGGATCAATGATTTATATGATCAACTTGCTGGATCATCGGTATTCTCTAAACTCGACTGAGGTGGGTATAACACCAGATCCGTGTCCGTGAATAGGATATTCCAAAGACTGCATTCGTTACTCTATATGGCTCCTATGAATACACTGTATAGTCATTTGGCCTGACGAATGCTCCAGCTACGTTCTCCCGCTTAATGAATTACATATTCATGGAACCCTCGACAAGTTTGTCATGGTATATATGGACGATATCCTAGTATATTCGAAGAATAAGGAAGAACATGCCGAGAATCTTCGCTTGTTCTAGAGAGGCTTCGAGAGCACAAGTTATATGCCAAGTACTCCAAATGTGAATTCGGGCTTTCCGAAGTGACCTACCTTGGACATGTGATTTCCAAGGACGGTATTGACTTAACCCGGAGCGTGTTCAGGCTATCCTTGACTGGAATCCTCCGAAGAATGCCAAGCAAGTCCGAAGCTTTCTCGGTCTAGCAGTTATTGCCGCCGGTTCGTCGAGAACTTCTCCAAGATCGCCAAGCCCTTGACTAATCTGCTCCCCAAAGGCGTGAAGTTTGAGTGGACAGACAGTGTCAGGAAAGATTCCAGACCCTCAAGGACAAGCTTACTTCTGCTCCAGTGCTTGCTCCTCCTGATTCTCGCAAGGACTTTGTCATATACTGCGACGCCTCTGTAGGGATTAGGCTGTGTTCTAATGCAAGAACGAAGAGTGATTGCGTATGCTTCACGTCAACTGCGTCCGCATGAAGAAAATTATCCGGTGCATGATCTTGAACTTGCCTGCAGTGATTATGCATTAAAGTTATGGCGTCATTACCTTCTGGGTAATCGGTGTGAGATTTATACCGATCACCAGTCTGAAATACTTGTTCACCCAACGGATCTTAATCTCCGTCAGCAACGATGGTTAGAAACAATTACGGACTATGACTGCGGTATTTCATATACCCCGGGCAAGGCTAACGTGATGGCCGATGCCCTAAGCCGCAAGTCATATTGCAAACAACCTCATGGTTAGGCGAGCTCAACCTCGTCTCTATGCCGAATTGAATCAACTGAATCTGTGAATTGTTCCCCAGGTTCTCTTAATAACCTGGTGGTACGCCAGACCTTCAGAAGGCTGTTAAGGAAGCGCAAGCCAAAGATGCTGAGATTGACCTAATGAAGAAAGAGCTTCATCTAGATAAGGACCGGAATTCTCAGTTGCTGAAGATGGAATACTATATTTCAGGGACCGCATTGTAGTACCTCCGCTTCGAGCTGATGACTGACAAAGTCATGAAGGAGGCTCATGATACACCGCTGTCTATCCATCCGGGTATCACTAAAATGTATCGCGATCTTCGACGAGGTACTGGGTGGTCCAGAATGAAGCAGGACATTGCTCGTTATGTTGCTGAATGTGACGTATGCCGTCGTGGAAAGCAGAACATCAGAAGCCTGCTGGAATTCTTCAACCACTCCCTATTCCTCTATGGAAATGGGATAAAGTGCCGATGGATTTTATTACTGGTCTTCCCAAGTTCAGAAAGGTCACGACGCTATTCTTGTAGTCGTCGACCAACTTTCCAGGTTGCTCATTTCTACCTGTCAAGGAGACTATCACTGCTAGCCAGTTGGCAGAACTCACATCTCCAGAATTGTTTCACTCCACGGCATTCCGAAGGAGATCAGTTCGGACCGTGGCGGTCTTTTCACGTCCAAATTCTGGAAAGTTTTCAAGAAGCTAGGGAACTCACATTACATGGAGTTCAGCTTATATCCCCAATTCCAAGGCCAAGTTGACCGCATTAATCAAGTGCTTGAAGACATGCTTCGGCTTGTGTTATATCATTCGGTAAGAAATGGGAGGTCTCTCCCGTATGCCAGTTCTCTTATAACAACAGCTATCAAGCCAGCTTGAAAATGGCCCCCTTCGAAGTGCTTTAGGACGTAAGGTGTCGAACCCCTCTGAACTGGTCAGAAACTGGGGAAGACCTCTTGTTGGACCGGACATTATACAACATGCCGAAGAACAAGTCCGAATTGTCCGGGAGAATCTCAAAGCAGCTCAAGACCACCAGAGGAGCAATTATGACCGCAAGTGATGGGGTGTGATCTATCAACCTGGTGACCAAGCTTACACTCCGTGTACCCCTATGAAGGGCACCCGTCGTTTCGGAATCAAGGGCAAGCTAGCTCCTCGCTATATGGTCCTTTCCGCATCGTGGGCTAGACGTGGACAGGTGGCATATATAATTGGAGTTGCCGCCGCAATTCTCTCATATCCACGATGTCTTCCACGTGTCCCAACTTCGAAAATGCTTCAGGAATCTCCGCACCGCGAAGTGGATCACGAGGGCTTCAGTTGACAGATGACTTATCTTATAAGGAGCATCGATCCGCATCCTTGATGAAGCTGAACGTCGAACTCGTCAGAAGACGACCAAGTTCCTGAAAGTGCAGTGGTCGAATCACACTGAAGATGAAGCCACTTGGGAACGGAGGATCATCTTCGGGAAGAATATCCCGACTCTTTCCTTCTACCTCCTAAATTCTCGGACAGAATTCTTTTAGAGGAGGAGACTTGTAACACCCCTGTGTAATAGCCATGTGATCAACTGGTAATATTGCCAAGTCATATCATTTGCAGTGCCTAGTCATGTGGTTAACCAAAATAATTCAAACTCCAATCTGAAAATCAGCTCAAATTCAAAAGGGCAAAATAAGTTTGCTCAAACACCTTTGGAAAAATATTCACTAATTAGCAAATATTCCAGGAGCACACATAAAAATATCACTAGTAATAATTGGATTAATTAAGTGACTTAACAAATTGAAACAGCACCAAAACAGAAATTAAATCCAATTAAAATCATTTCAGTTTCAAATGAAACCCAAATTTTGTTCAAACCAATTTTTGGTAAAGGCTAATATTGCATATTAATATTTGGTCAACTTTCACATTTCACAAAAAATGCACAAGTGGCCTAACTTATTACCAAATCAGAAAGGAATAAAGAATACAGATTAAGGAAAATAGAAAAGGCCTAAGCGACACTGTGCACTTAAGCCTGTGGCTACAGTACCCGGAGGCCCAGCACACCGCGGCGTTTCTCCTCCTCCCTCTCTCTCGTCGCCGTGTCGCCTCGTCCATGGCGGCGCGGCGCTCGCCGGGCTGATCGACACCGCGACGCCGGGACGGCGTGAAGGGTAGGCGCGCGGGTACATCCCGTTGGCCTCTGTCATGCTTTCCCCTCTCCTCGCTCGCTCCGCCGCTTTCCCCCTTCGCTAGATCAGCTGCTGCCGAGCGCGTTCGCACCGCGCAACTCCGTCGTCCCCGCAGCCACCGGCGGTCCCGTGCCCGCTGAATGTGCCGAGGAGCTCCGCCGTCGTCTTCCTCAACCCTGGTGCGCTCTGGATTGCGCCGGGAGCTCCACGACGAGCAGATCGAGCCGCTCCTCTTTTCTTGAACGCGGCGAATCCCGTCACCGCCGGCCTCCCTCTGCGCTCCCGTTCACTCGAGGGCCTCCGTGTGCCGCCACGATGAGCTTCCCGTTCTCTGCTCTCCTGCATTAGCCTTTGGCGCGCCGTAGCTAGATGCCCCCGAGCTCGTGTCTGCTCGCCGCGATGAGCTCGGGGCCGTCATTGTGGCCCTTGCCATTGCCGCCAGGGGCCACCGTTGTGCTCCTGGTGCTTCCAGGAGTTCAACGAGCTTGAGCACGAGCTTCCCGTGCTTCGTAGCGCTAGATCCTTGATCCCGTACTCCGGCGACGCCCCGTCGTTCGCCGTCGTCGTTCCAGGCCGGTTCCGGCAGCGGCCTCCGACCTAGAGGGATGCGGCTAGGTGTGCACGTTCGAACGAGCCCGAGAGCACGCAGAGATGGCTCGCTGATGCCGAATCCGAGCCGCTCCAGCGATCTTCCGCCGCGGAAACGGTCGGCGGCGCGTCTCGGCGGCCGGCCACCGACGTGGACCGATGGGTGCACCCCTGGGCCTGCCAGTGGGTCCCAGGGGGCCCAGTTACCCGTTGACCATGGTCAACGTGCTGACTGGGCGCAGCCCTGTCGCTGCCATGTGGGCCCGCTCGTTTAATTGTCTAATTAATCATTTTGCTAATTAAGTTTAATTATTAAATAATTAGTGACACTGACAGATGGGGCCCACTCCCTAATTAACACTGCTAATTAAACTAATCCACTGTCTAAACAGAGGCTGACAGTGGGTCCCACTGGACCCACATGTCAAGTTTGACTGGTCAGCCGACTGTTGACTTGTGATGTCAGCATTACATCATGCTGACGTCATAATTCATTTCTGTAAATAAAAATAATTCTAGAAAATCAATAAATCTTTAAAAAATAATAACTTTAAACTGTACCTCAGATCGAAAAAGTTAAAACACGAAGTTGCTCAGAACGACGAGACGAGTCTGATCGCACACGACGGTTTCCTTGTCGGAACCCTCCTACTTAGAAAACTCGTAACTCCGGGACGAAACCGGCAAATGAATAGTGCATGCACACGGGTTATAAATCCTAGAATAATTCTAAAAATAATTAAAGTGACTTAGAAGCATATTTAGGCAACCCTGCACTGCATCATAGCATCGCACGCACTGTGGTGCATCTGTTTGCATTATATTAATTGTTTCTTCCCCCCCCCCTTCTCTTTCGATAGACCCAGACGTTGCCGTAGCTCCTGAGGCAGACGCCGCTCCGGAGTACGACTACGTCCCCGACGACCCTGCCCTTGCCGTCGAGCAGACAGGCAAGCACCCCCATTTTGAGCATTCCGATATCGCTCACTCTCTTTCTCTTATGCTTGCATTAGAAGTTACTGTACTACTGTTGTCCTACATCTTGCTGCATAGCCTGTTTATGTAGCCTACTTTTGATACCTGCCTGTTCTCCTAAACTGTTTAGTATAGGATGGGTAGCCTGATAGACGACCCACTTGTCCCGACTGCCCCGCTGGAATTCTCCGAAGACCCGAGCAAGGGATTGAAGATTAGAACCTAGGACCGCACGTCACTTCCCCTGAGATGCTCGACCACACTGGGTTACTATCGGAGTGCCGAGGGTGATACCTCGTCAGCACTTATGTGATAACCTTGTAGGTTAGTTAATCGGTCGTGGTAAGCGAGGGTGATTCCTCCTACACCACCCCCGATAACGACATCGTCATGCAAAATGTTCAACTGTGGACCTCGAGGGTGATACACTCCCGTTCAACCGTCGAGCAGACAGGCAAGCACCCCCATTTTGAGCATTCCGATATCGCTCACTCTCTTCTCTCTTATGCTTGCATTAGAAGTTACTGCTACTACTGTTGTCCTACATCTGCTGCATAGCCTGTTTTATTGTAGCCTACTTTTGATACCTGCCTGTTCTCCTAAACTGTTTAGTATAGGATGGGTAGAGCCTGATCAGAGACCCACTTGTCCCGACTGCCCCGCTGGATTCTCAGAAGACCCGAGCAATGGGATTGAAGATTAGAACCTAGCACCGCACGTCACTTCCCCTGAGATGCTCGACACTACTGGGTTACTATCGAGTGCCGAGGGTGATACCTCGTCAGCACTTATGATGATAACCTTGTAGGTTAGTTAATCGGTCGTGGTAAGCGAGGGTGATTCCTCCTACACCACCCCCGATAACGACATCGTCATGCAACTGTTCAACTGTGGACCTCGAGGGTGATACCTCCTTCGTTCACCTTGACGAGAACATCAGGTGGGACTCCTTCGAGGGTGATTCCTCAGGGTTCCCCCTTGGTGTCAGACACACGGAGACTTGGTTACTACGACTGAACACTAAACCATGATACTATGAACGCGAAGTGATGTGGAGTCGGGTTGACCTGAGAGGTGCCCGCGAGATAACTACGAGGCGTGGCCGGGCATTCTTAGCCCTTGCCGCAAGTCCTCGAGACGGGGCGACGGGGTCACATCGATTGTGAGTCTCTGCTCGTTTCCGCGCGCTACTAATCCACTACGGTTTGGATATTTGATCCGAGGGGCCTCTGGTCGGATAGCACTAATCATCACGTGGGCTTAGTATGGGCGTTCTGCGTCGTATACATCAGCCGAAGCTCTATTGACGTCAGCGAGGAGCGGCCCGTTTCGGATTGGACTGGGAACGCAACTGCGCTTGTATAAGGGGTTGCTAGGTCTGCTTCCGAAACGTCCTCGCAACGTGCAGGGTTCCCAGGGCGAAGGCCCAAGACCCCTGGGGGCATAGGTTAGTCCGGCGTGCTGACCTCTCTTTAGAGCCTAGGTCGGGTTGCGGCGTGTTGCTTAGCCGAGGCCGGGCATGACCCAGAAAAGTATGTCCGGCCGGAGTTAAGCGAGCGTGGTGGGTAAGTTGGTGCACCCCTGCAGGGAAGAAACTTCTATCGATAGCCTGTCCTACGGTAACGGACACTCGGAGTTGTATCCTGATCGGTACAACTAGAACATGACATGAGATGAGAACTGGATAGTACGGCTCTGGGATTGCTTTCTCGCAGGGAGTCGAGGAAGAATCTCTGGCCGAGGTTGATGACACTGTTATACTTTACATTATGTTATTCTGCTCTCTTCTTATGCTGCAAGACTGATGAAGATGTTGAAGATGCTAGTCTTCGATAGGACTAGGCTTTCCCCCTCTATTCTGGCATTTCTGCAGCCCAGTCCACATATACAACCCCCTTTGAAAATGTTGCATATGTAGTGTAGATCCTTGCTTGCTGAGTACTTCAGATGAATACTCACGTTGCTTTATTTTCCTTTTTCCCCTTTATCCATTTGTCTCATCCAGACGACGGAGCCCCGGAGCCAGTTGTCCGTTCGACGAACCACTACTACCATCCCGGAGAGTACTACTACTACGAGTAGCCGATGACGACCAGGAGTAGGATCGGAGGGTCCAGGGCAGGAGGCCTACGCCTTTCGATCGTAGCTTTATTTTACCCACGCCTCTATGAAGGCTTACCTCTCTTCTGTAATATCTGTACCCAGATATCTAATGCTCCGCTGACACTTGTATGCCATCGAGTGTGTATTCGAGCCCTCGAGGCCCTGGCCTGTAAATTAAGCTGTATGAATTTAATTATGTTTTAGAGTTGTGTTGTGAATCTTCAAGTGAGTCCTTAGGCTTAATCGTGTGCATTTGCGTGTATGGTTAGTACACGATTAAGCCCAGGGTCGTCAACAAAAACATGGTCCTTACAACTCGCTCTGGGATGTTACTAACAATACCTCAACTGCTCACAGCTGGCCGAAAGTAGCTCAGGCATGAGCAGTGTTGATAAAAAGAGGTAGCAATTCCTAAGACGGCCGAAAAGCAGATCAGAGTATGTGGTTACTACCACAAGAGAAACTCACAGCTGCACAAGACGGCCGAAAACAAGCAGCTCGAACTCGGGACAACTGTTGAAAAGAGAAATAAAAGTCGGCATCCACCCCGGTGGCCGAAAGCAGCACAAAATAAATGTGTGGTGTCGTCATCAGAGAAAGGTAACCAAGGGTTCATCAGGATCGTATACAGCTTACCCTAGGGCACAAGCATAAACATATTAATTTAAACACGCAAGAATAACACAAAGCAATGCTTTAGGGCATATGTAGATGGTCAGCTTGCTTAGGTGTCGAAGAGTTTATCGGAGGAAAGTGCGATCATCTCACAGAAGAATTCGTGGGGAAAGTTTCTCTCTTGAAGGAGCTGAGTAAGGGGCAGGGCAAAATGGTAATTTTTTGTATGTGAAATATTATGAAAGTGACTCATCAGAACGGGCTCGACTAAACCAAGAAGATGGATTGGGAATCACCTGATTCGGAGTTACGGTGGCATAGAAATGGCCGTTCGTTGTTAAGCGATAAACAAAAAAAACTGTCCATTTCCATCCTTAAACTGGTGAACGTGCACATTTAATAGTTTTCGCGCCAGCTGGGAATATGCCTCAGGCAGAGAAAGCGTATTTTCGTCAGAAGCCGACTGAGTACGCTTTTTGAAGCGGGAAAGCTATTTCAAAATATGTTTCCACTTAAAACCGGCTGGGCCCGGGCTTCAGTAGCTTACACATGGGGCCCGGCTTATCCCACTCTCTCTCCCCTCCCGGGTCTTCTTACTACCTCGCGTCGTGGGCACAGGAGACTCGGCCGTCGGCGTAGCTGTTGCCTCGCTGCTCCCCAGGCCGGCCGGCGAGCGCAGGGGCACGGCCACTCCTCGCCGCGCTCGAGGGTGACCGCGGGGAAAGCCTGAGTGGCCCACAGCACTGCCGCCATGGCTCGGGGCGCGATGGCCGAAGGGCTGCAGGAGCCGCACTGGCAGGGCTTCCTCCGGCGGGAATGGAAACGGCGGGGCTCCGCGGAACTCCACGAAAGTCCGTGACGAGGATGGAGAGAGAGGCGAAGGCCAGGGCGCGGGAATTGGCATGGGGGGTTCGTGGGGCCTTCGGCCATTGGAGGGAACAGAGAGCTTTGGGGCTTCAAGGGAAGAGGGCTGGAGGTTGCTCGTGGTCGGGGAAATCGGGGATGCCACTTAAATAGCCGAGGGGAGGGCTACACGACGCGGCGGACGTTCGAGAGGGCCGGTGCCGTGGCAGCCATTCGGTGGAGCATCGGTGGTTGGCACGGTCGTCCAGGGGAGTAGGGACGAGGGGGAGAGCTTCTGGACGGCCCACGCGTGCGGTGGAGAGCTCGTCGGAACTCCGGACGAGCCGAGTCGGCTGTATACGGCGATTCTAGCCGTTTTCGTCGTCTGTTGCCACAGTGGGCGGCGGCTGCCGACTAACCAGCGGTCACCACGGCAGCACGTGGCCAAACCTGCCCGGAGCTGCAAACCAGTCAGCTCAGTGTCAAGCTCAGGGAGTTTATTTATGAGTTTTGGAAGAACCTGGAGGCAAGAAATCGACTGATTTGGGATGACATGGATCTGAAAAGAAAGGTGCTTTGTAGTATTTTCTGGATATATCACTGGTGTGAGATGAGCTGCAACTTGGCATGAGATTTGATCTACCAATGTGACTACCCTCGGTAAATTTTCAAGGTAAATGGATGAGGCTAGCTGGTGCTTCCTTTACAAAGTGCCTCTCTGGACAGAAATGGGGTTGATCTTGGGATCAAATGGATAACTTTATGAATGAACTTTTGTGTGTGGCCATTATTTAGGACATATGATAATCCGGTAAATTTTAGCTCTTTTGGAAGCACTATGAAGGTCTTCCTTCACAATGCTTTCTGCTGACAGAATCTGTGAGAAATATTGAGAATAATGGTAGGTTAAAATGATGTGGATTTTGGTATTTCACATGATATAGGATAGTAAGATCCGGATAATTTCAAGATTATGAAGCATGATAAAATGTAGTTGCTTCACGATCTTACAAATTGGTCCAGAAACTTGAATAGGATGATGTACTCAAAACTTGCACTGTGGAGCTTGAGGTCTTGGCATATTTGAAGTATATATGAGTCATGAATTATTGGAGTATTTGGGGAATTTTAGGAGCAAACAAAATAGTAGCTCCTTGGAAAATGGCAGAAATAGATATTAGCTTAAATAGGAAAATGCAAGTTCCCCTACTTTTTTATGGCTCATGATTGTTTATGAGGAGCTCTAAGATAGGCACAAAGATATTCACAAGCTTTCTAAACTTTGGAGATGGATAGATATTTTTCTGGATTAATTCCTTCAACTGACGAAAGGAATTAATTGTAAATGAAATATTGCAAAATGACTGGCAATATGTTTGCATGACCCAGGTTGATAGATATAGGAGAGTTTACTGAGAAAAAAGTTTGGAGGGCTATAGCTCAAAGGAAATTAGGGTTCCTTGCAACTGTAAAATTGGGGTTTCCTCCCGATAAACCCTGAGACTATATCTTGGTGGCAGGGTTGGATTGGAGAGATGTCTGGTTTGATAGAGAAGCAAGGCTAATGACCATCTTCATGTACCAAGAGCGACAGAAATCCAATAACATAAAAAAAGAGATGGGAGTCCAATCCCGCGAAGGAAAAATGAGGAGCGAAAATCAGGGTGTCACACTTGCATATGCCTGGTTCATGCTTGAACTACATCTTCATGGTCCATCTTTCGTCAGTTGAATCAACTTCTCCTTGCTTTCGGTCTCTCTTGCTGGCATTGTGCCAGCTTTCTCTACTGTATTTCATAGGGCCCTAACTCCTCCCTTTTGGTGGTGTAAAGGTTTTTTTTTAGTTTGCCACGTTTTGTTAATTTAGTTTGAACTTGTCCAATTTTCTTTGACTTTGAAATGTGACGAATGGCAAGGATTTGGATGTCTGGATGAATAGTGAACTACAAATAAGAAAAGAGCTGAAAGGATTAAGGCAAACCAACAAAAGCAGCTCAGCGAGCGCGCTTTCATTCTAGTAAAACATTATTGAGGATTGAGCTTCTGTACATCTGGAGACTTGTGTAGACCTATTCCCACCACGGGGAAACAATAAATTGGTCTAAAATTCCGGCTACTTTATAATCTGACTTGATACTTGATTGCCACAGTAACTTACTCTATCTATTGATAAAGTTGCTCACAACACAATCACACTTCACACCGCGTTTGTCATTGTTTGAAACCACGTACTATACAGTTGCCTAAAGACCACTTCCACTGATTCGTCTCTTAGCACGGATCTAGGATATGGTAGTTATTCAGAGTGACTATCTCAATGCATTGCATCTAAAAGTATTTTATCTAAAGAATTTTTCATTTAGTTGGTTTTAAGATCATACTCGCCTTTCAACATTATGGCCTATGTGGCAACGAAGTAACACACTTCAGATGTTGATAACAGTTAGGATGATTATTCGAAATTACTTATTTATATTGCACAAGCCAAATAATTTACCAACACTATTTCACATAAGAACAATACTGGTTAAGCCAACTTGTTTTTGATTTAGTTCTGATATACCCATACAAAAAAAAAGACAGAAAATTCGAGCTGAAACTTACTTGTGAGAGGTAAAGTAACTGTATAAAATACTAACTAAAAATGCACTATTCTGACTCCTGTCACTTGCAGAAATACATCTTGGATCCGTCATTAGGAAAACGAGGGCCAGGAAGACAAATACACACTCACTTATCCGCATTTCACACCACAAACAACGACATCACGACCTTTGAGCAAAGCAAGGTGCATGCGCTAAAACTAAGTGTGATTTTGGTGCATGTAGGATCGGATCCAAGGCATTATGGGCGGGCAAATGGAAAAACTCATGGACAAAACATGCATGTTTGTGTTACCCAGAAAAAAAAGAACATGTAGTTCAAGGTCTGATGCACCCACATTTGCTCTAGACCAAGTTATATACAATATATCAAAATCTCCACAGTGATCAAGATGAAGATCAGCCATTCAAGAATATCTGACTTCCTGTTTCAGGATTTCTCAAGAATATGAGGAGAAACCGGTGTTTATGCTGCAAAATTACAACTGTCAGAAATCTTGAATTAAAACAAACTATGCACTGTGCAGAAATACCTAATGTTGCACATCGTGCCATGACTCCTTATACCTCACAAATTCAACTTAAAATCAAGGTCTCAAGTCTTTGAGTTTAGCTCGTGACTCGTCTTGATACGTGAAAGGTAAATATAAGGCACCTTTGCAGCACAAAATTTTATCAAAAAGAAAAAACCCAAAACACTGAGAGTAATTTATTAGGTAATAATGCATCAAGGACGACATCATAGCGTTACATCAGATACCAAGCATTTTAAATCAGCGTACAGCGGCTGATCTGGAAGTACAATATTTATTCACACACATAATAGTAGAGAACCGTAAACTGGGATGGCCCGATGCGTCTTGTGTATCTTATATAGGAATGGGCTTGAGAAACAGTTTGGTAACGATCTCTTGAAGGTGCAGTTGAATGTGTATGCATCTCCTCCGTTGTCATAGTAAATTGCATTGCTAACCGTCAGACTGACAACGCTGCACCGCTGGGAGTAGTGCACCATGATCAAAGCGAGCCCGATTCGTGGTTTTCCTCCATTCTCTATGAGTGAATCATCGCTGCGAAGGCTTCCCACTTGTAACTCCAGCTATGGATGTAACACTCACAGTGCCTTTCTACAATCGCCCCTGTTCTTTCGACTGCACATTATACCATTAGATTAGTTAGATAAATATAAGGATCCCCTAGATGCTCACGGTATAGGTTACATTAGTCATAAACCTAATTAAGAAGTCTTTCTTTATAGCACGATGTCATTCATAAAACGCCCAATCTTTGCGCCCTGCTATGACCACTCAGGTCTACTAGCTGCCCAATCGAGTGCTGCATTTGATACACATCACCCATTCCAACCAACATACCCACACATAGCAATGGCACGGCTGAGGACATGGAAGTAAGATTCACTTGTCCTTCAAAACTGGCTTGTGATTCTGTTGTAACCATTCGGCTTCTTGGAGATAATAGAGACTGATTTTGGAACTGCAAGCATGTACTTTAAGAAAATTAACAAGTAAAGGGACAATATTTCAACAATTGCAATATGCAAAGAGTCACAACAAGGTGTACCGCTTTTTTGGGTAGTCAGTATGGTAGTTATCAACGTTGCCACTTCTCCCTCAAACTCCTGAAAGTTTCTTAGCAATTCGCTATAGAACTTTTTCAGGTACTCTGGTACGAGAGAAAAGGCACTCCTGTCCCATCTGCACATGCATGGACAGTTAAAAATTGCATAACAATTAATCAACTAGCTAGCATCAATTTAGTTGTTCCCAGCATGATTCTCAAGGAATGATTCAAGACAAATTTCTCTATGAGAAAGTAGAGACAAACTAATAATACCTTTGAATGGCTGCGTTTAGGTTCCGACAATCCTCTATGGTGGCATGTACATCATAGTGTGTCATCCAAGATGGTGATCAGTGTAACTAACTTGGCATCATCATCCTGCGCGCGCAAACTTTGCTCATAGAACACTGTGTAAGACCACAAGTAAGCCTCCACAACACGATCACGAACATAGGTTAGTCCACAGATCTTGTTCAGGTCGTTCCACCACCTGAATGAATTATTGAGTGTGAGCTCATGTAATCGGAAACCAATAGGATCATCATAGTGGACGTATTAGTTGGGCAATATATGGCCATAATTAATAGTGTGTCACTAGCAGATTCTAGCATAGGTCGTTGAATGAGACTATAGAGAACCGAGATACCGGAAAAACAATTTTTTCATAAACATGTCCACGTTAGTTTTTTCTGTAGGGAACGCAGCAGAAAACAAAAATTTTCCGACCTACGCACCAGCCCAGGACCACTATGGAGACTGCATACAAGGTTTGATCATTTTCGTACCGACTCGACAGCGCAGGCGGAAGTAGAGTCGATGACGATCGGCGGTGCAGATCCCACGCAGCTAGGATTTACAACCTCCAACCGCGAGGATGTATACCTCGTCTTCCTTCGGACCTCGGGAGGCTGTCGAACAGTCCCCCAGACGATGTCGCGGACAGCCCTTCGGGAGGACCTTCGAAACTCGAACGGTCACTCGGACAGCCCTTCGGGAGGACTCACAGAACTCGGGACCGTCACTTGGAAGCCCTTCGGGAGGCAACTCTCGAACAGCCCTCGGGCACTAGAGAAACTACGACCCTTCTACAGAGTGCACACATACGGTCATCTATCCGCGGGCTTTGCCGTCCAGAACTAGTTCCCACCGGAACCCAGACAGCCTTTCGGCTTACGAAACTATTTCGCTGGGAGGAGAGAGAATGCCAGATCATGCATGGCTTGTGTGAGAGCTAAGGATGGGGAAATGGCTGCCAGATCACTTCCTATATATAGGCTAGCAAGGGGTAAAATTGTCCACAAAAACCCAAGTGCCCTTGGAATATCCTTTCCAAAAGGGAATATGCCATATGGAGTGCATGTGGAGCACCATGGTGCTCCACCTCTGGGCCGGCCACCCTTGGGGGGGGACCCCCCCCATGAGGTGCCCATGCCCCTTCCCTTCTAGAAGCCCTTTTGGAATTCAAAAAGGTGCTTTCCATAAAATTCCCAAAAGCACTTTCACTATTCACGACGACATTTTTCAGCGGTCGTTCGAACTGAAAATATTTATGGGGCTTAAAACATTTCCAGTACCCACTAAAATAATTTTCAATGCGTTCTGGAACAATTCCAGTTAGTGATTTCATCTGCGAAAAGCATCTGAAGCGTCCGGCAGCCCCGGAAAATTTCCGGTTTTTCTTCCCAGAAAATTCCAGAAGTTTCCAGAATGATTCTGGTATCCTCCAAGATATCAGGCATGTGCCGAAACCATTTGAATTAATGGTTCCCTGAAAACAATTCAGTTTCACCCGGAACTCATCCGGTGACTCTCTCGCGGAAACTTTCGCTGTCCGAAACTTTTTCGGTGATTTTCTCTCAGACTCCCTATCTAGTATTCAGCAGATAGATGACCCTTAAAGCGTGTGACCCTATAGGTTCGGTGAAGTATAGACATGACACGGAACCCCTTCCGATCAACGATCAACATCGGAGCGTGGACACCCATATGACCCCTATACCCACACGAATGAATATTCGAGTGAACCTCCAGTTGCGTGTGCTATTCTGTTGCTTCGGATATGTACAATTACCCGAGGTGAAGACATGTTGGCATTCCCGTGGATCAACACTTGTCCACTATGCTAGTTACCTCGTACCGGTATTGTTCTCTTTTCTCGTTACCATGTTCCGGCATCCCCGTGATCAAATCACAAAGTTCTGGCCAGACGATGATGGATACCGTAACACCGAGAGGGCCCAGAATATCTCTCCATCGCCGGAGGAGCAAAATCCAATCTTGAGCTATCAAGTGACTACACTTTGCCATGAACCCGTAAGCCGCCGAATAGTCCACCCATTTACGATGACGTTTAACACACCCCAAGTCATGAAGCAAGCATGAAGAAACTCGATACTCATGGTCTAAGGAATCATGCAAACATTAAACCATCTCTGTGGTATTAACACATTAACTTGTGACGAAAGAACTCATAGCATAACATCAATCGGTCGATTCAACACAAATGTTCTGTTAACATTGTGCCCTCAAAATTGCTGGCATAGGCATGCCCATGATCAGGAAACAGGATCATCATGCAATACTTGAGCCAGCATAGAGGCTTGACTAGGAATACATTTGTTCATTTATTATTCCACATGTGCATATGAGTCTTCCTCCGAGCCTCGTTTTTTTGCAAGACTCGCTGAACCATAGCAGTTATAGCATGAACATAAACCTAATTACGAAACAGGGAGATAATCAATAACATTCATTATGCCTCTAGGGCATATCTCCACAGACTCCCACTTGCACTAGAGCAAAATCTAGTAATGCTAATGCACTTTACACCTGGGCAACCGGTGTAAATATGCTTCGCTTGTGGTATAGCCGAGATGTCCAACGGATCTGACGACTTCAGCTCCGTGTGTTATTTGCATTATCTCGCGTCTTCACGCTTTCACAAAATTCATATTTGTGGGACTTGGCTTGGTATGTATGCGAATCACAGGTCGAACCTGGATTCCTCAGACTGAGTTATGGAGCAACTACTTGCAGTAGTGTTCCATTGACAAAAGCCATCTTGGACCATACTAAGTTCATGAATGAACTATATGATTCAACATCTTCTTTGTCGCTTTTAAAAGCGGCAACATACTTTGCCTCTGTTATAGAATTCGCCACAGTAACTTGTTTGAACCAATTTCCAACTACCGTGCCACAATATGTGTATTGCACAAAACCTTAACAAAATCGAAAATCGCTTGGAGCATGGATGACGACTGTATCGATGGACCTTTTACAATGAACTCTCATGATCTCGCTTGCGAAGAAAAATGTCATCAGTGCTACTATAGTACTTAATGACCCTTTTTCACTGTTGTCCCATGATCAGTCCTTTTGATCACTTTGGTATCTATACTTGCAACAACTTTGGGAGGTATTGGACATATCTGGTTGTTTTACATACCATGGAATACATGATTAAATCCAAACACAGCAGTGTGGGAATCTCCATCATGTGTTTTGCTCTCAGTGTTTTGTGGACACACGATCTCTGCAAAAATCTCTTTCCATGTGACTTCGGCAAGAATCACTCTTGACGTTTTAAGCAAAAGGTTTTAGCTGCTGTCAATATGTAATCTTTGCTCAGCCCCCATTAGGTTAAATCTATCTCCAAGATCATCATGCCTAATATAAGCATTTAGCCCAAGCACTTCATCATAACTCAAAAACGTATTTTTAATGAGGTCGCTAATTAGTGTCAAGAAGAAAATTTATTTCAATTAACAATGTTCAAGCACACAACGGTTTTTAGAAATTTGTTATCTCCCACTTCTTTCTTGAATCATAGCAGCTTCGTTACCCATTGATGAAGTCAAAACTTTTTGACCATTTCATACAAGCGAAGATCCCACCTCCATTTTGCTCTCTTTGGTCCATTGCTGAACTCTGAGTATGCACATTCACTAGCTCCTCTGGATCGACAAAATACTTTGGACTGTATCATCACAGTCACTAGGTTGCATTCCTCTTAGGAAAATCCTTTTGGCACCAGGTTTCAATATCTTCATGACTGAAATAGTGTATTAATTGCAGTTCAACCCCGAACCGACTTTATAGCATCGTAACGGTGAAACAACGTCATCGTAGTCAACTCCGTGAACTTGTTATATTGCAACAAGTCGATAGCTTTATGGATAAAACATTTTTATCCGTTCAGTTTTAGATTCCATAAATATTGCAGACTCTAAGTCTTTCCGAAAGGTGTATACAAGGTTTAATCTTGAATCAACTTATTGAAAACTATCTCGGATTGTATTGTCATTTTCAAGCTAATTCCGGAGTCAGGCCCATCAACGCTTCTTGTGTACGTAGGTATACGTGTGTCTAACAACAATATCTCGTTTGCGCACCCGAGAGGTTGCCACGGCCTTGGAAAACCCCACACCCCCCCCTCATTCCTTCAACTCCCAGCCTTCCATCCTCCACTCCCCACTTCCCACGCCACCGCAAACCCCCACCCCCCTCCTATTTAATACCTCTCTAGTATTAACCCACAGCAAACCCAACTATTAATCATCAAGCCCAGTGCTACCGATTATACTCATCTTGCCCTAGGGTTCAGCTGCAAGCCCGGAGAGTACTACTACTACGAGTAGCCGACTGACGACCAGGAGTAGGATCGGAGGGTCCAGGGCAGGAGGCCTACGCCTTTCGATCGTAGCTTTTATTTTACCACGCCTCTATGAAGGCTTACCTCTCTTTCTGTAATATATCTGTACCCAGATATCTAATGCTTCCGCTGACACTTGTATGCCATCGAGCTGTGTATTCGAGCCCTCGAGGCCCTGGCTTGTAATATTAAGCTTGTATGAATTTAATTATGTTTTAGAGTTGTGTTGTGATATCTTCAAGTGAGTCCTTAGGCTTAATCGTGTGCATTTGCGTGTATGGTTAGTACACGATTAAGCCAGGGTCGTCACAAAAATGGTCCTTACAACTCAGATCTGGGATGTTACTAAAATAACTCAATCACTGCTCAAGATGGCCGAAAAGTAGCTCAGAGCATGAGACAGTGTTGATAAAAAGAAGGTAGCAATTCCCTAAGACGGCCGAAAAGCAGACAGAGTATGTGGTTACTACCACAAGAGAAACTCACAGCTGCACAAGACGGCCGAAAAAGCAGCTCGAACTCGGGACAACTGTTGAAAAGAGAATAAAAGTCGGCATCCACCCCGGATGGCCGAAAGCAGCACAAAATAATGTGTGGTGTCGTCATCAGAGAAAGGTAACCAAGGGTTCATCAGGATCGTATACAGCTTACCCCTACGGGCACAAGCATAAAATATTAATTTAAAACACGCAAGAATAACACAAAGCAATGCTTTAGGCATATGTCAGATGGTCAGCTTGCTTAGGGTCGAAGAGTTTATCGGAGTGAAAGTGCGATCATCTCACAGAAGAATTCGTGGGGAAAGTTTCTCTCTTGAAGGAGCTGAGTAAGGGGCAGGGCAAATGGTAATTTTTTAGTATGTTGGCAAATATTATGAAAGTGACTATCAGAACGGGCTCGACTAAACCAAGAAGATGGATTGGGAATCCACCTGATTCGGAGTTACGGTGGCATAGAAATGGCCGTTTCGTTTGTTAAGCGATAAACAAAAAAAACTGTCCATTTCCATCCTTACTGGTGAACGTGCACATTTAATAGTTTTCGCGCCAGCTGGGAATATGCCTTCAGGCAGAGAAAGCGTATTTTCGTCAGAAGCGCGCTGAGTACGCTTTTTGAAGCGGGAAAGCCTATTTCAAAATATGTTCCACTTAAAACCGGCTGGGCCCGGGCTTCAGTAGCTTACACATGGGGCCCGGCTTATCCCACTCTCTCTCCCCTCCCGGGTCTTCTTACTACCTCGCGTCGTGGCACAGGAGACTCGGCCGTCGGCGTAGCTGTGCCTCGCTGCTCCCCAGGGCCGGCCGGCGCGCGAGGGCACGGCCACTCCTCGCCGCGCTCGAGGGTGACCGCGGGGAAAGCCTGAGTGGCCCACAGCACTGCCGCCATGGCTCGGGGCGCGATGGCCGAAGGGCTGCAGGAGCCGCACTGGCAGGGCTTCCTCCGGCGGGAATGGAAACGGCGGGGCTCCGCGGAACTCCACGAAAGTCCGTGCGCGGATGGAGAGAGAAGGCGAAGGCCAGTGGCGCGGGAATTGGCATGGGGGGTTCGTGGGGCCTTCGGCCATTGGAGGGAACAGAGAGCTTTGGGGCTCAAGGGAAGAGGGCTGGAGGTTGCTCGTGGTCGGGGAAACTCGGGGATGCCACTTAAATAGCCGAGGGGAGGGCTACACGACGCGGCGGAGGTTCAGAGGGCCGGTGCCGTGGCAGCCATTCGGTGGAGCATCGGTGGTTGGCACGGGTCGTCAGGGGAGTAGGACGAGGGGGAGAGCTTCTGGACGGCCCACGCGTGCGGTGGAGAGCTCGTCGGAACTCCGGACGAGCCGAGTCGGCTGTATACGGCGATTCTAGCCGTTTTGTCGTCTGTTGCCACAGTGGGCGGCGGCTGCCGACTAACAGCGGTCACCACAGGCAGCACGTGGCCAACTGCCCGGGCTGCAAACCAGTCAGCTCAGTGTCAAAGCTCAGGGAGTTTATTTATGAGTTTTGGAAGAACCTGGAGGCAAGAAATCGACTGATTTGGGATGACATGATCTGAAAAGAAAGGTGCTTTGTAGTATTTTCCTGGATATATCACTGGTGTGAGATGAGCTGCAACTTGGCATGGAGATTTGATCTACCAATGTGACTACCCTGGTAAATTTTCAAGGTAAATGGATGAGGCTAGCTGGTGCTTCCTTTACAAAGTGCCTCTCTGGACAGAAATGGGGTTGATCTTGGGGATCAAATGGATAACTTTATGATGAACTTTTGTGTGTGGCCATTATTTAGGACATATGATAATCCGGTAAATTTTAGCTCTTTTGGAAGCACTATGAAGGTCATTCCTTCACAATGTTTCTGCTGGACAGAATCTGTTGAGAATATTGAGAATAATGGTAGGTAAAATGATGTGGATTTTGGTATTTCACATGATATAGGGATAGTAAGATCCTGGATATTTCAAGAATATGAAGCATGATAAAATGTAGTTGCTTCACGATCTACAAATTGGTCCAGAAACTTGAATAGGATGATGTACTCAAAACTTGCACTGTGGAGCTTGAGGTCTTGGCATATTTGAAGTATATATGAGTCATAGAAGTTATTGGAGTATTTTGGGAATTTTAGGAGCAAAAAAATAGTAGCTCCTTTGGAAAATGGCAGAAATAGAATATTAGCTTTAAATAGGAAAATGCAATTTCCCCTACTTTTTTATGGCCAATATTTTTATGAGAGCTCAAGATAGGCACAAAGAATATCTCCACAAGCTTTCATAAACTTTGGAGATGGATAGATATTTTCCTGGATTTAATTCCTTCAACTGACAGAAAAAGGAATTAATTTTAAATGAAAAATATTGCAAATGACTTGGCAATATGTTTGCATATCCAGGGTTGATAGATATAGGAGAGTTTCTGAGAAAAGTTTGGGAGGCTATAGCTCAAAGGAAATTAGGGTTCCTTTGCAACTGTAAAATTGGGGTTTCCTTCCCGATAAACCCTGAGACTATATCTTGGGTGGCAGGGTTGGATTGGAGAGAATGTCTGGTTTGATAGAGAAGGCAAGGCTATATGACCATCTTCATGTACCCAAGAGCGACAGAAAATCCAATAACATAAAAAAAGAGATGGGAGTCCAATCCCGCGAAGGAAAAATCGAGGAGCGAAAATCAGGGTGTCACACTTGCATATGCCTGGTTCATGCTTGAACTACATCTTCATTGGTCCATCTTTCGTCAGTTGACTCAACTTCTCCTTGCTTTCGGTCTCTCTTGGCTGGCATTGTGCCAGCTTTTTCTCTACTGTATTTCATAGGGCCCTAACTCCTTCCCTTTTGGTGGTTGTAAAGGTTTTTTTTTAGTTTGCCACGTTTTGTTAATTTAGTTTGAACTTGTCCAATTTTCTTTTGACTTTGAAAATGTGACGAATGGCAAGGATTTGGATGTCTGGATGAATAGTGAACTACAAATAAGAAAAGAGCTTGAAAGGAATTAAAGGGCAACCAACAAACAAGCAGCTCAGCGAAGCGCGCTTTCATTTCTAGTAAACATTATTGAGGATTGAGCTTTCTGTACATTCTGGAGACTTGTGTAGACCTATTCGCACCACTGGGGAAACAAATAAATTGGTCTAAAAATTCCGGCTACTTTATTAATCTGACTTGATACTTGATTGCCACCAGTAACTTGACTCTATCTAGTCTTGATAAAGTTGCTCACAACTACATCACACTTCACACCGCGTTTGTCATTGTTTGAAACCACGTAACTATACAAGTTGCCTAAGACCACTTCCACTGATTCGTCTCTTAGCACGGTATCCTAGGATATGGTAGTTATTCAGAGATGACTATCTCAATGCATTGCATCTTAAAAAGTATTTTATCTAAAGAATTTTTCATTTAGTTGGTTTTAAGATCATACTCGCCTTTCAACATTATGGCCTATTTGTGGCACGAAGTAACACACTTCATGATTTTTGATACACAGTAGGATGATTATTCGAAATTACTTATTTATATTGCACAAGCTCAAATAATTTACCAACACTATTTCACATAAGAACAATACTGAGTTAAGCCAACTTGTCTTTTGATTTAGTTCTGATATACCCATACAAAAAAAAAGACAGAAAATTCGAGCTGAAACTTACTTGTGAGAGGTAAAGTACTGTATAAATACTAACTAAAAATGCACTATTCTGACTCCTGTCACTTGCAGAAATACATCTTGGATCCGTCATTAGGGAAAACGAGGGCCAGGAAGACAAATACCACTCACTTATCCGCATTTCACACCCACTAAACAACGACATCACGACCTTTGAGCAAAGCAAGTGCATGCGCTAAAACTAAGTGATGATTTATTGGTGCATGTAGGATCGGATCCAAGGCATTATTGGCCGGGGCAAATGGAAAAACTCATGGACAAAACATGCATGTTTGTGTTACCCAGAAAAAAAGAACATGTAGGTTCAAGGCTCTGATGCACCCACATTTGCTCCTAGACAATGTTATATATACACATATATCAAAATCTCCACAGTGATCAAGATGAAGATCAGCCATTCAAGAATATCTGACTTCCTGTTCTCAAGGATTTCTCAAGAATCTTATGGAGAAACCGGGTGTTATGCTGCAAAATTACAACTGTCAGAAATCTTGAATTAAACAAAACTATGCACTGTGCAGAAATACCTAATGTTGCACATCGTGCCATGACTCTCTTATACCTCACAAATTTCAACTTAAAATCAAGGTCTCCAAGTCTTTGAGTTAGCTCGTACTCGTCTTGATACGTGAAAGGTAAATATAAGGCACCTTTGCAGCACAAAATTTTATCAAAAAGAAAAAACCAAAACACTGAAGAGTAATTTATTATGGTAATAATGCATCAAGACGACATACATAGCGTTACATCCGATACCAAGCATTTAAATCAGCAGTACAGCGGCTGATCTGGGAAAGTACAATATTTATTCACACACATAATAGTAGAGAACCGTAAACTGGGATGGCCCGATGCGTCTTGTGTATCTTATATAGGAATGGGCTTGAGAAACAGTTTGGTAACGATCTCTTGAAGGTGCATGTTGAATGTGTATGCATCTCCTCCGTTGTCATAGTACAATTGCATGCTAACCGTCAGACTGACAACCCGCTGCACCGCTGGGAGTAGTGCACCATGATCAAAGCGAGCCCGATTCGTGGTTTTCCATCCATTCTCTATGAGTGAATCAATCGCTGCGAAGGCTTCCTCACTTGTAACTCCATGCTCATGGATGTAACACTCCACAGTGCTTTCTACATCGCCCCTGTTCTTTCCACGCTGCACATTTATACCATTAGATTAGTTAGATAAATTATCATGGATCCCTAGATGCTCAGCGGTATAAGGTTACATTTAGTCATAAACCTAATTAAGAAGTCTTTACTTTATATGCAGCGATGTCATTCATAAAACGCCCAATCTTTGCGCCTGCTATGACCACATCAGGTCTACTAGCTGCCCAATCGAGTGCTGCATTTGATACTACATCACCCATTCCAACCAACATACCCACACATAGCAATGGCACGGCTGAGGACATGGAAGTAAGATTCACTTGTCCTTCAAAACATGGCTTGTGATTCTGTTGTAACCATTCGGCTTCTTGGAGATAATAAGCAGACTGATTTTGGAACTGCAAGCATGTACTTTAAGAAAATTAACAAGTAAAGGGACAATATTTTCAACAATTGCAATATGCAAGCATCACAAAAAGGTGTACCGCTTTTTTGGTGTAGTCAATATGGTAGTTATCAACGATTGCCACTTCTCCCTCAAACTCCTGAAAGTTTCTTAGCAATTCGCTATAGAACTTTTTCAGGTACTCTGGTACGAGAGAAATGGCACTCTCGTCCCATCTGCACATGCATGGACAGTTAAATTGCATAACAATTAATCAAACTAGCTAGCATCAATTTAGTTGTTCCCAGCATGATTCTCAAGGAATGAATTTCAAGACAAATTTCTCTATGAGAAATGTAGAGACAAACTAATAATCTACCTTTGAATGGCTGCGTTTAGGTTCCGACAATCCTCTATGGTGGCATGTACATCATATGTGTCATCCAAGATGGTGATCAGTGTAACTAACTTGGCATACATCATCCTTGCGCGCGCACAACTTTGCTCATAGAACACTGTGTAAGACCACAAGTAAGCCTCCACAACACGATCACGAACATAGGTTAGTCCACAGATCTTGTTCAGGTCGTTCCACCACCTGAAATGAATTATTGAAGTGTTGAGCTCATGTAATCGGAAACCAATTAGGATCATCATAGTGGACGTATTAGTTGGGCAATATATGGCATAATTAATAGTGTGTCACTAGCAGATTCTAGCATAGGTCGTTGAATGAGACTATAGAGAACCGAGATACCGGAAAAACAATTTTTTCATAAACATGTCCACGTAGTTTGTTTCTGTAGGGTAACGCAGCAGAAAACAAAAATTTTCCGACCTACGCACCAGCCCAGGACCACTATGGAGACTGCATACAAGGTTTGATCATTTTCGTTACCGACTCGAAGCGCAGCGGAAGTAGAGTCGATGACGATCGGCGGTGCAGATCCCCGCAGCTAGGATTTTACAACCTCCAACCGCGAGGATGTATACCCTCGTCTTCCTTCGGAACCTCCGGGAGGCTGTCGAACAGTCCCCCAGACGATGTCGCGGACAGCCCTTCGGGAGGACCTTCGAAACTCGAACGGTCACTCGGACAGCCCTTCGGGAGGACTCACAGAACTCGGACCGTCACTTGGAAAGCCCTCGGGAGGCACTCTCAACAGCCCTCGGGCACTAGAAGAAACTACGACCCTCTCTACAGAGTGCACACATACGGGTCATCTATCCGGCAGGGCTTTGCCGTCCAGAACTAGTTCCCACGGAACCCAGACAGCCTTTCGGCTCTACGAACTATTTCGCTGGGAGGAGAGAGAATGCCAGATCATGCATGGCTTGTGTGAGAGCTAAGGATGGGGAAATGGCTGCCAGATCACTCCTATATATAGGCTAGCAAGGGGTAAAATTGTCCACAAAAACCCAAAGTGCCCTTGGAATATCCTTTCCAAAAGGGAATTGCCATATGGAGTGCATGTGGAGCACCATGGTGCTCCACCTCCTTGGCCGGCCACCCTTGGGGGGGGACCCCCCCCATGAGGTGCCATGCCCTCCTTCCCTTCTAGAAGGCCCTTTTGGAATTTCAAAAAGGTGCTTTCCATAAAATTCCCAAAAAGCACTTTCACTATTCACGACGACATTTTTCAGCGTCCGTTCGAACTGAAAATATTTATGGGGCTTAAACATTTCCAGTACCCACTAAAATAATTTTCAATGCGTTCTGGAACAATTCCAGTTTAGTGATTTCATCTGCGAAAAGCATCTGAAGCGTTCCGGCAGCCCCGGAACATTCCGGTTTTTCTCCAGAAAATTCCAGAAGTTTCCAGAATGATTCTGGTATCCTCCAAGATATCAGGCATGTGCCGAAACATTTTGAATTAATGGTATCCCCTGAAACAACTTTTCAGTTTCACCCGGAACTTCATCCGGTGATCTCTCTCTGCGGAACTTTTCGCTGTCCGAAACTTTTTCGGTGATTTTCTCTCAGACTCCCTATCTAGTATTCAGCAGATAGATGACCCTTAAGCGTGTGACCCTATAGTTCGGTGAAGTATAGACATGACACGGAACCCCTTCCGATCAACGATCAACATCGGAGCGTGGACACCCATATTGACCCCTATACCCACACGAATGAATATTCGAGTGAACCTCCAGTTGCCGTGTGCTATTCCTGTTGCTTCGTGATATGTTACAAATACCCGAGGTGAGACATGTTGGCATTCCCGTGGATCAACACTTGTCCACTATGCTAGTTACCTCGTACCGGTATTGTTCTCTTTTCTCGTTACCATGTTCCGGCATCCCCGTGATCAAATCACAAAGTGTCTGGCCAGACGATGATGGATACCGTAACACCGAGAGGGCCCAGAATATCTCTCCATCGCCGGAGGAGCAAATCCCAATCTTGAGCTATCAAGTACTGACACACTTTCCATGAACCCGTAAGCCGCCGTAATAGCCACCCATTTACGGATGACGTTTAACAACCCCAAGTTCATGAAGCAAGCATGAAGAAACTCGATACTTCATGGTCTAAGGAATCATGCAAACATTAACCATCTCTGTGGTTATTAACACATTAACTTGTGACGAAAGAACTCATAGCATAACATCAATCGGGTCGATTCAACACAAATGTTCTGTTAACATTGTGCCCTCAAAATTGCTGGCATAGTCATGCCCATGATCAGGAAACAGGATCATCATGCAATACTTGAGCCAGTCATAGAGGTTGACTAGGAATACATTTTATCATTTATTATTCCACATGTGCATATGAGTCTTCCTCCGAGCCTCGTTTTTTTGCAGACTCGGAACCATAGCAGTTATAGCATGGAACATAAACCTAATTACGAAACAGGAGATAATCAATAACATTCATTATGCCTCTAGGGCATATCTCCTACAGACTCCCACTTGCACTAGAGCAATAATCTAGTTAATGCTAATGCACTTTACACCTGTGGCAACCGGTGTAAATATGCTTCGCTTGTGGTATAGCCGATGTCCAACGGATCTGACGACTTCAGCTCCGTGTGTATTTGCATATCTCGCGTCTTCACGCTTTCACAAAATTCATATTTGTGTGGACTTGGCTTGGTATGTATGCGAATCACAGGTCGAACCTGGATTCCTCAGACTGAGTTATGGAGCAACTACTTGCAGTAGTGTCCATTGACAAAAGCCATCTTGGACCATACTAAGTTCATGAATGAACTATATGATTCAACATCTTCTTTGTCGCTTTTAAAAGCGGCAACATACTTTGCCTCTGTTATAGAATTCGCCACAGTAACTTGTTTGGAACAATTTCCAATACCGTGCCACATATGTGTATTGCACAAAACCCTTAACAAAATCGAAAATCGCTTGGAGCATGGATGAGACTGTATCGATGAACCTTTTACAAGAACTCTTCATGATCTCCGCTTGCGTAGAAAATGTCATCAGTGCTACTATAGTACTTAATGACCCTTTTTCACTGTTGTCCCATGATCAGTACTTTTGATCACTTTGGTATCTATACTTGCAACAACTTTGGGAGTATTGGACATATCTGGTTGTTTTTACATACCATGGAATACATGATTAATCCAAACACAAGAGTGTGTGGAATCTCCATCATGTTTTTGCTCATCAGTGTTTTGGGACACCGAGTCTTGCAAAAACTCTTTCCATGTGACTTCGGCAAGAATCACTCCTTGACGTTTTAATGCTAAAAGGTTTTAGCATCTTGTCAAATTGTATCTTTGCTCAGCCCCATTAGGTAAATCTATCTCCACAGATCATCATGCCTAATATAAAGGCTATTTAGCCCAAGCACTTCATGAAAAAACTATTTTTAATGAGTCCTAATTCGTGTCAAGAAATTTATTTCCAATTAACAATGTTCAAGCACACAACGGTTTTTTAGAAATTTGTTATGCTCCCACTACTTTCTTGAATCATAAGCATCTTCGTTACCCATTGATGAAGTCAAAACTTTTTGACCATTTCATCAAGCGAAGATTCCAACTCCATTTTGCTCTCTTCTGTCCATTGCTGGAACTCTGAAGTATGCACATTCACTAGCATCCTCTGGATCGACAAAATACTTTGGACTGTATCATCACAGTCCTAGGTTGCATTTCCATCTTATGGAAATCCTTTTGGCATCCAGTTTCATATCTCATGACTGAAATATGTATTAATTGCTAGTTCAACCCGAACCGACTTTAAGCATCGCTACGGTGAAACAAATCTCATCGTTAGTCAACTCCTTGAACTTGTATATTGCACACAAGGCGAGCTTTATGGATAAAACATTTTTATCCGTATCAGTTTAAGTTCCATAAATATTCGTCAGACTCTAAGTCTTCCGAAAGGTGTATCAAGGTTTTAATCTTGAATCACTTATATGGAAACTATCTCGGATTGTATTGGCATTTAGCTAATTCCGGAGTCAGGGCCATCAACGCTTCCTTGTGTATCGTAGGTATACTGTTGTCTAACAACAATATTCTCGTTTGCGCACCTGAGAGGTTGCCACGGCCTTGGAAAACCCCACACCCCCCCCTCATTCCTTCAACTCCCAGCCTTCCATCCTCCACTCCCCACTTCCCACGCCACCGCAAACCCCCACCCCCCTCCTATTTCTCTCTCCCTTCTTGGCATGCTAAAGATTTCTTTTCATGACCTGGTAGCTGGTCTCTGTTCTTTCCGTTTGTACTGGTGTGAGGTTTTTTG
>CM022303.1:11430994-11442419 GCA_011799875.1 Thinopyrum elongatum | reverse complement strand
CGGCGGCAGCGGGGCGGCGGAGGCAGCGGGGGAAGGGGGTTGTCGCGGCGCACGGCTCGTTGTACGGCTCACGCTCAACGAGGTGGAGAAGCCACCTGGGCGAGCCGCTGCGAAGCATGAAACCTGGAGGACCTCCTGCGCACGGTGCTCCCCGCGGCCGCTGCCGCGGAGGCAATGCCGCTGGGACGGACACGAAGACGGGTGGACAGGGTGTCGGGCGACATCGAGAGCGCCGGCGTGGCCGGCGTCGTCGGTGGGCGAGATGACCGCTGGAGGACTTCCTCTCGCGAGGCCGGCTGCTGCCGTCGACGGCGGCGCGGGGGCTGCGCTGGAGCGCACTGGCTGCACCGTAACCACCGCCGCAGCAGTACGTGACTCGGCCCCTGCGGCGGGCCCCTCGGCATGGGCGCGGCCCTGTGTAGAGGGGCCGTGTACCACGACGGGCACGGTGGGCGGCGGGTTCCTCTCACAGGTCGGCAGGCAGAAGCGCGCGCCGCCAGCCTGCGGGAAGGGGATCGGCATCGTGAGAAGGACGGTGGGAGCTGGCGGCAGAAGCGGATGATCAAGAACCGCGAGTCGGGGCGAGGGTCCGGGACAGGAAGCAGGTGCGTTTCTCTCGCCCTTCTTTCAGATAATCGCACCCTAAAAATTCACGTCTTTTTTATGGATTACACCATTCGTATGGTGCCGGAGGCGTACACGAACGAGCTGGAGAACAAGATCTTGCGGCTGGAGGAGGAGATCGAGCGTCTTAAGGAGCTCAAGGTTTTTATCACATTCTGATAATACTTCTCTGGATACTTCAATGTGCCTTGGGCCTCAGTAAGCAGTTCCCAAGTCCTATGCCAGTCAAGACAAAACAAGACGAGAATGTACAGTACTAGCTAGATGTCGCTACTTCCTGCTTCGAACAAGGTGTGGATATTCTTGTTTTTGTAGCTCTTTCTTTTTAATGTCATAATTTTATCATAGTCCGGCCTCTTATGTGCGCATAAGGGCAGCAATGACTACAGGTTTTGGTTAACGATCAAAATTTCGAAGATAACGAGCGGTTACCGAGTTATCGTGCCCACGAGAAAAATTGTATACCGAGCAGCAAAGAATTAATCGCCAGCGAAAGTGGCAGCTATTGCGGCGCAATCGGTGCTTGGGATGCTCCCGCGACGGCTATGGCCCAAATTGCGCGATCTGCGCGAGGCCCCGCGATCGTGACGCGGAAAACAGCGCTAAAAGCCTTAGCGGTGGCGGAATATGCCTGCAAGGACCGAATAAGAGGCCAAGAAGATCCCGGCCCAAATTTTGCCCGATAGAGCCTCATCCAGAAAACCTAGCGCTCTGTCCCAGTTCCATTTCTTCCTCCCAGGTTGCGGCGGCTCGGCGGTTCATCATATCCGCCGCATCGGGGGGGCCCGGGGCTGCTTGGCCGCAAGACGGAGGCAGTGAGGCAAAGGCGTCGACCAGGGATCTAGGCTCGCCACCTCCGGTAGGCAGGCTGTGACGGCGACGAGGGGCCTCTCCGCCTCTGCACGGCGACGTCGACGGTCCATGATGTCGTCTCAACCGTTTCAACTCCCAGTTCATCGGCATGTACATGCAACTCTTCTTTGTCATCCTCTGTTTCTTGCTGAATATACACTGCAACCTCTGTTTTTTGCTGAAAATGCCCTGCTTTCATGCTGAAAAATGTCCATGTACTAGCTGCCGCTTAATGGCTTAGCGGCCGCGATGCCCGCAATAGCGGGCTGTAGCGTTTGGACAAAGCGGCCGCGAACTGGAATTGCCCGCGATGTTAAAACTTCGCCGAGCGAAAAAATTAGTTTTTTCGAATTTTTGGAATTTAAACGCCTATCCTATAGTTAAATAACCTAGTATCTCTAATTGGATCTCATGGCTGGTCCGGCGTAGTGGGTAGGTACCTGCCGTCGCTTCACGGGTTCGAGTACCTCCAACTGCCTGTTCGTGGGACTGGTGCAAAGCACCCACCTCTGCACTAGTACATGGTTGGTTATAATTTTGGGTTCAAAACTTTATATATACTGTGTAAATTTTTGTGGCAACCGTGGTAACGCGTTTACCGGTGCCCCTCGGGAAAAATGACCCACTCGGTAACAAAATCTTGATGACTAATGATTAGTGTAAACTTTTTAATTAGTGTAAACTGGAAGAATAAACCTCTTATCTTTGCCCACTTGTTGGTTGCCGCTGCTGGATGACGCTTTTGTCGAGGAATCAACAACCGGTCGCATATCACAAATAGCCGAGTACCATAACAACTCTGAACACTGATGATCAAGTCCTTCATCAGAGCTAAGTTTATTTTTGTTTCATGGTGTGTTTGGTGTTGCAGAAGCTGGAGGCTGTGATGCAGTTCGTGCCGCAGCAGGAAGCGGGGGAGAGGCCGCAGCAGCTAAGGCGACATGTGGTGTGTGCATGCTCAGCCGGAGGCGGAGCGAAGCAGCACCAGCTCCGGCGGGTCAATACGGTCTCCTTTGATTCATGGTCAGCGACACACCCGCACCGCCATGTTCATAGTACGCAAGTACTGTAGTAGCCAAGACTCTGTAGGGCGTTAGGAATCTGTACTTGGAATGAAACACCGAGTGAGAAGAACATCAGCCAGTCAAAAACCAACTCTACTATATATATATGCAGTCTGTCTCTTGGGTTGTTGCAACTTGCATTTTCGTTTCTGGGGGTGTTGTTGCAGCACCAAGGCATCTTTCTTATACTATATAAGAATTGCACATCACCTAGCCTGAACATTACACATTGCAAATGTGCACATGCATTTTAGCGATACAAAAACTTTAATTTCTAATCTGCCGGTTATTTATGAAGTGATACTGGGAGGAGAATGAACAAAATTGGATAGAAATTTCAGAAAACTTTCAGCAACTTATAGATTGAAATCAGAAATAAGACGTGGATAAATATTCACTTCCACTCGCAGCCGTCTTCCATAGCACACCTACGGACTCGTCCACCGAGATTAGCAACAGCGACTATTGGGCTCCGCACGACATGCTTCCCCGACACCTAGCTCAAGCTTCCCTCGACCTGTTGTTCATCCTCCTTGTCACTCACTGTGACACTGAATGTCTTTTTCTCTCCAGACTTGGAGAATACCAGTGTGCTCGCGCTCTCGCGTACCATCAGCGACGGGCATGTCCACCTTCACCGTGTACGTCGATGCAGCCGGCCCAACATTACCATCCATTTCACGGTGAAGCCCGCTGCCTTCAGCGGCACGGTGATGGTCGGGAAGTTGAGCTGCACATCCATGATCATGGGTAGTTTCGTGCAAGTCAAACGGGAATACGACGATAGTACCAGGCCATCGTCGCCGAGGACCCAACAGATGTAGCCAGCGTAGTCGTGGACACCGAGGTCATACACTGGGCCAAGATCAGCGGCTCTCACAGGGTTCACATGGCCAGCACCTATCGCGTATGCGCTGGTTTTCTCGTGTTGATGGTCCAGGATCGAGCCGTCAGTGCTGTTGACAGGTTCCGCCGTCGTAGGATGGCCGACTTGATGGCAGCAGGCGACCAATCAGGATGCGAGCTCTTGAGAAGCGCCGTGATGCCACTAACATGCGGCGCCGCCATGGATGTGCCGGATATGGTGTTGAAAGGCCCCTAGGCAGATTCTATTTTCGGCGGCCATGCGGCGAGGATGTTGAGCCTGTGGCCAATATGTCTGGCTTGAGAACACGGGGACGATGGGGCTTGGACATTGAGAAGAGAAATGATACCACGAGGGGCCGGCCGGACACCAAGAATGTGTTGTTGTATGGGAAAGAGCTGCTGCTGAGCTGCTCGCTGAGGACATAGCATATGCTCTGAGGACTTCATCATCGTCCGCGGTCACCTGCACCACACTAGGGTATAATCGAAGAACAATGGTGTAGCTCATGGGACAGTCATAGGACAGTACTACGCCGGCCGCCCCAGCGAGCATTATGCGAAGGGTGTCTAACTTATCTGGTTCTGAGTCACAAACCACGATCTTCTCAGTGAGGGCATAGTGACCCAAGTAGTCACAGGACCGCCGTTCCTTGGAGTAGAGGAGTGGATACATCTGTGAGCTCGGCTTTGCCTCCTGGGGGACTCTGACTCCGGTGTTGTTGGCATTGCGCACGCAGGGCTCACGCAGGTGTCATTCATCTTGTCGTTGCCGACTTCAGTGCGGTAGCCTCTACCTTGCACACTGGGGGGCTTTTTGCACGCCCACAGCCACGAGGCTTTGCGCAGTCTTGCCCACGGCCACCACTGCTCGATGACCCATCGCCGTTGCGCAGCTTCATCCATGCGAACCACTCTTCTTCAGAGAGGAGTAGCTTGCCGGAGCTGCTGCTTGCGCAAGCTGACCGGTAAAGGTCATAGCATTCCTCGGGGGCCTTGAGCCGGCCAATAAGCTCCTCGACGGAGAGAGTGTTGAGATCCACCAGAGTCTCGATGGTGGCCACCATCTAGGAGTATGCCCTTAGGACGATAGAGAGGAACTTGCGAACGATGGCTGGCTCCCCAATCTTGTCACCGAGCAAATCAAGTTGCATCACCAGAGACGAGAGGCACATACCGAAGTCGTCGATGCTCTCGCCGTCAGCGAAATTGACCGCCTCGTATCGCCGGCGCAGCGTCGCTGCCTTCGCCTCGTGCACGCGGATCACTCCTAGCCGCATGGTCTTGACGGTTTCCCAGGCGTCCTTCACCGTGGCCTTGCTGGCCAGGGTGGACAGCATCTCCGGCGGGACAGACTGCAGCAGGCACTCCATTGCATTGCGGTCCATCTCTCGCTCCGGTGTCCCGTCGCTGACGGCGACCCAGAGTTGGCGCACCTCCAGCATGTCCTGCATCAGGAGGGCCCAATCAGTGTTGTTCGTCCAATTCAGCATCGGCCATGAACCCTCGATTTCACGGACGACATGCTATATCACCAGTGAGTCTCCACTGTCATCCTTCCTGTTGGTGATCTTCGCGGTCTTTGCTGTGGTAGGGCCGAACATCTCTGGTGGTCCACTAGCAACTTTGGTCACTCTGATACCAATTATTGGGTCTCTCCACTGGCCATCCGACCAGAGCTCCAGCGTGGTCGGCCTCAGTCTCCGGTGAGAGAGAGTGGGGAGGGAAGGGTTATCAAACAGAGGACGAGAAGAACACACGAAAGGTATTTTTGTGTTGCGTCACTGTCGTACACATTTCTCCTTCTATTTATCGCTATTTATAGACAGAGCTACAAAAAGATCTCAACTGCTTCTTCCATAAGCGCCAGCTGCAGATCCAGCGCACGACCCTACTGATACATGGCAAGTCTAGTGTGAGGCGTGGATTACCTCCAGAAACATCCAGGCTGATACGACTCGTGATTACGTGCTACTCACGCCCGAGTCGAACTCCATCCGACTGAACGCTCGGTCAGCTATCATCTGACTGAAAGCTCAAGTCGGTAACTGAACACTAAGTTTATTACAACAGATATTGTTAGTGTTCGGTGGCATGATCATGGTGTTGCTTGCTGAATGAATTGAAAGTTTGTTGCCCAGATGATATTGAAGACTGACTGACCGTCGCCAGCGAGGAACTGGACGTGATGGTTTGACATATCGTACGCATTTGTATGACTACCAGAAACTATAATACCTAGGCAGACGAGGAGAAGGCTGATAGATATGACCAACAACGGCGTGCGTGTACGCGCCACGACGGGCATACATGATACATGGCCACAACGACCATCGTTGAGGTGCCCCTCACGCCATGAGAGAAGCAGCATCGTGGCCACGTGCATTTCTGGTCTTCATGGTGAAAGAGGTCAGGTTTCTTGGAACTACTATTGGGCTCAATCATAGTAATGTGTTGGTAGTTTTGACAAAAAAATCCCTTTGACTACTAGAGCAATAGGCTTCAGCAAAACTGAAGTCCACCAGGTTAGTCCATAGTTAAGACATGAAACAATGAGTTTGTATACTGAAAGATATGTAAATAGTTTTAAATTTGAAATTCTAATTATCTGCCATGTGGTTCACGGTTTTGAAACAAATTGTACATGCTTTATACGTACAGTTCTAATATTATTCATCATGATAAACATATTCAAAATCAAGCGTGATATTCATATGTATCTTGTCGCTTCTCCTAACATTCACAGTGAATGTATTCTACCTCTCTTACATAAGTTAGCGTTATTTAAACTCTACGGCTTCTTGAAATCATAAGTGTACAAAAGAATCATTAAGTGAGCACTGTCATGAAGGTTTTATAAGGGGTCATAGCAACAAAAGAGAAGTGGAAGAAAAAGGAGAACTTGGCAGGTGACAATGTAGGGGTTATTGGTGATTCTACTAACTATAGACAAAGATATTTTCACCGATAGACATATTTTGTACCAATTAGGTGGCGTGGTTTGCCAAAAGAAGAGATGACATAGTACAAAACACAGCGATTCAAGATAAATATGATACAAGGAAAAGCCAGCAAGGGTAAAGTGGAATCAATAACAAAAAGGAAAAGGGAAATAGTTGTATGTGGAAGTATTACTAAGCTAAATTCTTGGAAAAATATTATTAGTCGTTCACTTCCAAATTCAACATTAAAGCAGGGAATATAATTATATAAAACCCTACCCTCCCCTCTCCCTGCAATTAAAGATGCTTAACGTTTCCGTGTTTCAGTTTTTTATGTTTGCCGATTCAAGTCCAGAAACACATGATACTTTGTTTTTTGCATGAACAAAGTTTCAGTTTTTTATGTTTTCCGATTCAAGTCCAGAAAAACATGATACTTTGTTTTTCGCAGAAGCAAAAAAATATGATACGTTTGACATTGTTTTGGCCTATACTTTTACATTTTCATTACCAACATTAAAAAGTATACTTTGAGTAGATACCTGAAAACCAGATGCACGGATTTGTTTTAAAAGCACTTTCATAATATAGCAAATTCATCAGGTTTTAGAATAACATTTTACTACACTACTGCAGAATCAGGCTTTAGTGCCAGTTCGTAAGGACCTTTAGTGCCGGTTCTGCAACCGGCACTAAAGGGTGGGGACTAAAGGTCCCCCCGCCCCCCCTCTTTAGTCCCAGTTCAACACGAACCGGGACCAAAGGCCCACAACGTGGCACGAGCAGGCGCCGGGGGCTGGGGGACCATTAGTCCCGGTTGGTAACACCAACCGGGACTAAAAGGATTAGGGGTTTATGAATTATGATTTATTTTTTCTTTTAATTTTGTGTTTTCCATTTAATTCTTTTTCATTTCAAACATATTTTACGCTACATATATTCCTACATATTCAACTTGGTCACTTGGATATATCCACTTTAATCTAATATGTGTTTCTTCCACCCTAATGATATACAACTCATATCATCATCATAATGATATATATAACAACTCATCATCATCGCAGTCATATATACAACTCATCTTGATCGTAGTGATATAACAATCTCACCATTATGATCATCATAAGTTAACCACTACTAGGTAAGGTGCTAGTGATATAACAATCTCATCATTATGATCATCTCATAAGTTAACCAACTGCACTAGGTAAGGTAGCTTGCAGGACCTACTACTCTCTCTCGGGTAGCATAGCATAAAACAGAAAAACCCCTCCTTCTCCGTTATGCAGCATAGAGATCCAACTGTCTCCATTTTGTGGCCTTCGCTCAGCCACTATTTTTCTCCAAGCCTTGATTTTGAGGCCTCCATCTGTTTTAGAGGTCGAGTATGCATATTTGAGACCCTCCGACCATGGTCGTACGCAAACAACTGTCATCTCACCTTCGACAAACATAAATGGAGGCACAACCACATCCGGGAGCTTCTGCTGAAGAGCATAATAGTAACATATATAGTTAGCAATGAAGTTTACTTCAGAAGAATGTATGAAAAAGATGGACTAACTAGTGACACTATAGTAAAAATCTTACCATGATACTAGCACGAATGTTAGCATCGCACAACTCGTGGACTAGTGGCACGTATTTACCATAATTTTTCCCAACTCCATAGATGATCTTAAATTGCAGAACGTCTTTAACAAACGAAATAAGATAATTCTTCTCCTCCCAAGTTAGCTCTGCGCCATGACTGTAGTAGGTGTCGTCTATTATCTTTTGTATTTCTTGGGAAGAGAGAAAATAAGTTGTCAATTATAAAAAACAAGTTCAGCAGGTATTAATAACAAGTATTTTTAGATAAGGAATATAGATATCATTTAATAAATGTGTTTAACAAACTCACACGGAGGCAGAATCGGAATCATCTTAGGATCCAGCCAAATGTTTTCATCTTCCGGATTGCCAAGATCGAATGTTATTTTCATATCCTCCTCAAATCCATAGGCCTTGCATAATCCTTCCCAATTTGAACATCCAAAATGAGTGTGACCTACTTCTTTTATGATCTTAACCTCAAAATGGAAACCATGTTTCGTTTTGACGTGAGCTATCTTCGTGTCCACCTTGGATATCTCTTCGAAAGATAGCTTCTCAAGGACATATGGTCTTGCATAGCAGGGTATGCACTAGTCAAATTATAAAAAATGGAAATTACAAGTTAAAGCAAAAATTGTAAGCCATGCTTAATTCAGAAGAAACACATGTCACTGAAGTGACATACCGTAAAACCTTCGAAGCCCTCCTTAAGCGTGAGGGAGAAGCATGTACCGTTATCTAGGTGCGGTCTGTCGCACATACCCCCGTCGTCGGTGCAGTCATCGCACTCGGGGATCTTATCATCGTCAGACATTTCCTATATATGTTCATAATTCAAAGATTAAAAATTACGGCATGACCTTTGCTAAAATAGGACATATCGAGCGCCTAAAATTTGTCGGAATGGAAATGAATCAACAATCCTCCTAAAAGGTATAGCGCATTCTTTGATGACAAAGTGATAATGACATAAAAATTTATATTGTAAACCTATATTGCTATACATTGGATCAAAAGTCAAAATACTAATTGCTATACATTGGATCAAATGTCAAAATTCTAGTTACATTGGATGTCAAAATTCAAACTTCCTCTCAAATGTACATCTATGTCATTCTTAGCTAGCTTGCATCTATATGTCAAAATTCAAACTTTGACATATGATCAAATGTTGCATATTTGATCTTATATTTGATCATATTTCACTAGATCAAACTTTGACATATGATCAAATGTTGCATATGTGTCAAAATTCAAACTATGACATATAGATATGATCAAACATTTTCATCTAAAACATCAAAACATAAAGTATAAAAAACTAAAATTCCTACTCATCTAATTAACATTTATATATCTAAAATTCATCTAACATTTCTATAAAACTAGAAGTATAAAAAACTAAAAAAACTTTCATCAACATTTATATATCTAATTCATCTAATTACATTTATATATATCTAATTCATCTAATTCAACTAAAAAAATAGAAAAATAGAAAAATTAAGAAAATGTGTGTGTGTGTGTGAGCGCGTTGTGTGTGTGCGCTCGATCGGAGGGGCGGCCTGGCGCACAGGGGATCACATCGGGGCGACGGCCGCGAGGCGAGGCGACGGGGCGGCGACGGGGGGTGGCGACGGGACTACGGGGGCGGGGACGGGGACGGCGACGGGACGAGGCGGCGACGGGGACGGCGATGGCACGACACGCGACGGGCGGCACGATGTCGAAGCAGAGGACGAAGAAGAGAAGAGAAGAAACTGAAATTTCTTGAAGTGTCAGTACATATAGGAGGGACCTTTAGTCGCGGTTGGAGCCACCAACCGGGACTAAAGGTCATTTTTTGCCAGGCCAAGCGGCGGGAAGCTAGGCCTTTAGTCCCGGTTGGTGGCTCCAACCGCGACTAAAGACCCCCCCCCTTTAGTCGTGGTTGGAGCCACCAACCGGGACTAAAGGTGGTGTGCTGGCGCAGGCGCGGTGCGGGCAAGTTTAGTCCCACCTCTTGTCGAGGGGCGCCCGCACCACTTATAAGCCCCGCCGCGGCTTCTGCCTCGAGCTCCTCTCTAATGCAGGCCTTCTGGGCCTACCTTGCTGCGATGCCCTGGTGGCCTACTGGGCCTTTCGGGCCTGCATCCTGGCCCGACTAAAGTTGGGTTTATAGTCGTATGCAGGCCGTTGTGGCCCAGTAGGCGGGCTTTTTTTTAATTAATTAATTTATTATTTTTTTGTTTTTGCTTTATTTATTTTCTTTATTTCTGAGTTGTTTTTTTGTTTTATTAGAGTTTCTTTGTGAATCTTTTTGCTTTAGGTAAAAAAATTATAAACTTTCTGTTAGTGCCGTAGAGTTTTCAAATTTGAGTAGTTAAATTTGAATTAATTGAAATTTGTGTGAATCACTAGTTTGTGAATAAGTTTTCTTTAAAAATAGATTTTTTAGTGATTCTTTTTTCTTCTGTTTATATTAGTGTGTATTATCATTATATTCAATTTGGCAATACTTAGGTTATTTAAAAAATGAAATCCTTTGTAACAGATGAGTTTTCGTCCGAAACCATGATACTTCTGAAAGAGATTGTCCATTTTGTACAAAGTGGATCCAGTTTTTGCCGTAACCCTCTCAACTTTTTAGCACATGCTATGTGGGTGAAATGATGATACCATGCCTACTTTCAACCTTTTCAGAGTTCATTTGTAGTGCTTTTCAATTTCAGGGTCATTTAGCTCAAAAAAATCAGTAAATGCATGAAAAAAAGCAAATGAAGTCAGAAAATGGTTGAAAGTTGATGACGTGGCTTTGAATGGTGCATACTGAACGCACAAAAAGTCTGTAGTTGTAATAAGTTAAAAAAATGAATTGCCTTTGTAACAGATGAGTTTTCGTCCGAAACCCTGATACTACGAAAGAGATTGTCTATTTTGTACACGAAGTTCATCCAGTATTTGCCGTAACCCTCTCAAGTTTTTAGCACATGCTATGTGGGTCAAATGATGAGACCATGCCAACTTTCAACCTTTTCAGAGTTCATTTGTAGTGCTTTTCAATTTCAGGGTCATTTAGCTCAAAAAAATAAGTAAATGCATGAAAAATAGCAAATGAAGTCAGAAAGGGTTGAAAATTGATGACGTGGCTTCGAATGGAGCATACTGAACACACAAAAAGTCTGGAGTTGAAATAAGTTAAAAAAATGAAATGCCTTTGTAACAGACAAGTTTTCGTCTGAAACCCTGATACTTCGAAAGAGATTGTCCATTTTGTACACGAAGTGCATCCAGTTTTTGCCGTAACCCTCTCAACTTTTTAGCACATGCTATGTGGGTGAAATGATGATACCATGCCTACTTTCAACCTTTTCAGAGTTCATTTGTACTGCTTTTCAATGGTTTTGTGCTCCAACCGCGACTAAAGGTCCCTCCTATATGTACTGACACTTCAAGAAATTTCAGTTTCTTCTCTTCTCTTCTTCTCCTCTGCTTCGACAT
>CM022303.1:11344214-11430870 GCA_011799875.1 Thinopyrum elongatum | reverse complement strand
GGACTAAAGGTCATTTTTTGCCAGGCCAAGCGGCGGGAAGCTAGGCCTTTAGTCCCGGTTGGTGGCTCCAACCGCGACTAAAGACCCCCCCCTTTAGTCGTGGTTGGAGCCACCAACCGGGACTAAAGGTGGTGTTGCTGGCGCAGGGCGGTGGGCAAGTTTAGTCCCACCTCGCTTGTCGAGGGGCGCCGCACCCGCTTATAAGCCCCGCCGCGGCTTGCCTCGAGCTCCTCTCTAATGCAGGCCTTCTGGGCCTACCTTGCTGCGATGCCCTGGTGGGCCTACTGGGCCTTGGGCCTGCATCCTGGCCCGAACTAAAGGTTGGGTTTATAGTCGTATGCAGGCGTTGTGGCCCAGTAGGCGGGCTTTTTTTTAATAATTAATTTATTTTTTTTTTGTTTTCTGCTTTATTTATTTCTTTTATTTCTGAGTTGTTTTTTTGTTTATTTAGAGTTTCTTTGTGAATCTTTTTGCTTAGGTAAAAAAATTATAACTTTCTGTTAGTGCCAGTAGTTTCACAATTTGAGTAGTTTAAATTTGAATAATTGAAATTGTGTTGAATCACTAGTTTGAATAAGTTTTCTTTAAAAATAGATTTTTTAGTGATTCTTTTTTCTTCTGTTTAATATTAGTGTGTATTATCATTATATTCAATTTGGCAATACTTAGGTTATTTAAAAAATGAAATGCCTTTGTAACAGATGAGTTTTCGTCCGAAACCATGATACTTCGAAAGAGATTGTCCATTTTGTACACGAAGTGGATCCAGTTTTTGCCGTAACCCTCTCAACTTTTTACCACATGCTATGTGGATGAAATGATGATACCATGCCAACGTTCAACCTTTTCAGAGTTCATTTGTAGTGCTTTTCAATTTCAGGGTCATTGAGCTATAAAAAATCAGTAAATGCATGAAAAATAGCAAATGAAGTCAGAAATGGTTGAAAATTGATGACGTGGCTTTGAATGGTGCATACTGAACGCACAAAAATTCTGGAGTTGAAATAAGTTTAAAAAAATGAAATGCCTTTGTAACAGATTAGTTTTCTTCCGAAACCCTGATACTTCGAAAGAGATTGTCTATTCTGTACACGAAGTGGATCCAGTTTTTGCCGTAACCCTCTCAACTTTTTAGCACATGCTATGTGGGTGAAATGATGATACCATGCCAACTTTCAACCTTTTCAGAGTTCATTTGTAGTGCTTTTCAATTTCAGGGTCATTTAGCTAAAAAAAATTTAGTAAATGCATGAAAATTAGGAAATGAAGTCAGAAAGGGTTGAAAATTGATGACGTGGCTTTGAATGGTGCATACTAAATGCACAAAAAGTCTGGAGTTGAAATAAGTTAAAAAAAATGAAATGCCTTTGTAACAGATGAGTTTTCGTCCGAAACCCTGAACTTCGAAACAGATTGTCATTTTGTACACGAAGTGGATCCAGTTTGCCGTAACTCTCTCAACTTTTTGCAACATGCTATGTGGGTGAAATGATGATACCATGCTAACTTTCAACCTTTCAGAGTTCATTTGTAGTGCTTTTCAATTTCAGGGTCATTTAGCTCAAAAAATAAGTAAATGCATGAAAAATAGCAAATGAAGTCAGAAAGGGTTGAAATTGATGACGTGGCTTTGAATGGTGCATACTGAACGAACAAAAAGTCTGGAGTTAAAATAAGTTAAAAAAATGAAAGCCTTGTAACAGATTAGTTTTCGTCTAAACCCGATACATCGGAGAGATTGTCCATTTTGTACACGAAGTGGATCCAGTTTTTTCCGTAACCTCTCAATACTATTTAGCACATGCTATGTGGGTGAAATGATGATACCATGCCAACTTTCAACCTTTTCAGAGTTCATTTGTAGTGCTTTTCAATTTCAGGTTCATTTAGCTCAAAAAAATCAGTAAATGCATGAAAAATAGCAAATGATGTCAGAAAGGGTTGAAAATTGATGACGTGGCTTTGAATGGTGCATACTGAACGCACAAAAAGTCTGGAGTTGAAATAAATTTAAAAAAAATGAAATGCCTTCGTAACAGATGAGTTTTCGTCCGAAACCTTGATACTTCGAAAGAGATTGTCCATTTTGTGCACGAAGTGGATCCAGTTTTTGCTGTAACCCTCTCAACTTTTTAGCACATGCTATGTGGGTGAAATGATGATACCATGCGAACTTTCAACCTTTTCAGAGTTCATTTGTAGTGCTTTTCAATTTCAGGGTCATTTAGCTAAAAAAAATGAGTAAATGCATGAAAAATAGCAAATGAAGTCAGAAAGGGTTGAAAAGTGATGACATGGCTTCGAATGGTGCATACGAAATGCACAAAAATTATAGAGTTGAAATAAGTTTTAAAAAATGAAATGCCTTTGTAATAGATGAGTTTTCATCCGAAACCCTGATACTTCGAAAGAGATTGTCCATTTTGTACACGAAGTGGATCCAGTTTTTGCTGTAACCCTCTCAACTTTTTAGCACATGCTATGTGGGTGAAATGATGATACCATGCCCACTTTCAACCTTTTCAGAGTTCATTTGTAGTGCTTTTCAATTTCAGGGTCATTTAGCTCAAAAAAAAATCAGTAAATGCATGAAAAATAGCAAATGAAGTTAGAAAGGGTTGAAAATCGATGACATGGCTTTGAATAGTGCATACTGAATGCACAAAAAGTCTGGAGTTGAAATAAGTTTCAAAAAATGAAATGCCTTTGTAACAGATGAGTTTTCATCCGAAACCCTGATACTTCGAAAGAGATTGTCCATTTTGTACACGAAGTGGATCCAGTTTTTGCCGTAACCCTCTCAACTTTTTAGCAGATACTATGTGGGTGAAATGATGATACCATGCCAACTTTCAACCTTTTCAGAGTTCATTTGTAGTGTTTTTCAATTCAGGTTCATTTAGCTCAAAAAAATCAGTAAATGCATGAGAATTACCAAATGAAGTGAGAAAGGGTTGAAAATTGATGACGTGGCTTTGAATGGTGCGTACTGAATGCACAAAAAGTCTGGAGTTGAGATATGTTAAAAAAAATGAAATGCCTTTGTAACTGATGAGTTTTCGTCCGAAACCCTGATACTTCGAAAGAGATTGTCCATTTTGTACACGAAGTGGATCCAGTTTTTGCCGTAACCCTCTCAACTTTTTAGCACATGCTATCTGGGTGAAATGATGATACCATGCTAACTTTCAACCTTTTCAGAGTTCATTTGTAGTGCTTTTCAATTTCAGGGTCATTTAGATCAAAAAATTAGTAAATGCATGAAAAATAGCAAATAAAGTCAAAAAGGGTGGAAAATTGATGACGTTTGTCCGAAGCACAAAAGTACACATTTCAAATGCCAAAACACATAAGTACCCTAACTATTACAAAGATTCCCTCCGGTTTGTGGGACTTTCAAGATATATAAGTCCGAAAACTCACTAGAGAAGAAAGTGATGACAGTGAAGCCGGTCACATCCCAGAGTGGGATCTTTGGGTGTGAAACTTTTTCTTTACGTGTGTCCCTTTGCGCCGTAACCATGGACAATCTTCATCATTTAACTGGATGCTCGGGTCAATATTCACTGTGAAGGGAGCAATTTCATGAAACTTTTCATAGTCTTCTGACATGTCTGTCTTGTCATCCACTCCCACGATATTTCTTTTCCCTGAAAGAACTATGTGGCGCTTTGGCTCATTGTATGATGTATACGCTTCCTTATCTTTTCTTTTTCTTGGCTTGGTAGACATGTCCTTCACATAGAAAACCTGCGCCACACACTACTAGGAAAATGCTTATAAATAGAAGTTTACCAGTAGTGTTTGTTTATGACCCCACGCTACTAGTAGTTAGTGGTAGCGCTGGTTAGAAAGCACGCTACTGGTATCTGTTAGCAGTAGCGCTTGTTATCTAGCCCCACGCTACTGCTAAGTGTAACACACCACACCCCCTGATCAATAAATATTAGCAGTGCTGGTCGTCCAACCGGCGCTACTCTTAGTTTAGGTTCTATAGCGCCCGTTTATGTAAACACGCTACTGCTATTTTTTCTATGTATAACATTTTACCAGTAGCATGTTTTTCTGGCCCGCGCTATAGGTAGTGCAACACTAGCCATAGATATTTTGCAAGCTGCCATAGCAGTAGCGCGCATAGCTGACCCGCGCTACTGCTATGCCCGCCAGCCACCAACCACCTTTCCGCTTCTTCCTCCCCTCTCTTCTTCCTCTCCCCCTTCCTTTCTCCCCCTTTCCTTGCACCTTGCTTGTTCCGTTCAATGCTCCCCCTCCACCACCCCTCCATTAGAGCCCTCCCTCCCCCTCTTCTTTGTTTGCATCCACCACCCCCCTTCTTCTTTGGACCTCCACCACCCCTCCTTAGAGCCCTCCCTCCCCCTCTTCTTTGCCCTCCACCACCCCCCTCTTCTTTGTGCCCTCCACCACCACCCGCTCCATTAATGCCCTCCCTCCCCCTCTTCTTTTCCCTCCACCCCCTTCCATTAATGCCTTCCCTCTTCTCTCCCTCTCCTCCCCGCACTATCTCCCTAGCTAGCAAGCTAGTTAGAGCTATATATCTAGAGCTACTAGGTAATTAAGAAGAAAGGTGCTCGATATCCCTCTCGACACATAGGTGAGCAAAAAAAAGGTGTTTGTGTGGATAGGACCGAAACTATATATATGGGCGATATGAGAATATATATACCGAATTGTTTGTGGCATAATTTGAGTTGCCTACATTGTGTTTTTGATGAAATAATGTGTGGGTGACATGAGTTGCCTATGTTTTGCCGAAATGTCGATTCAATTCCGTTTCGGCGAATTTCGGGCAAACTCAATATGTCCTATGTTTAGGGAAGGTCATGCAGAAGTTTTGTATGAATTTGATCCATGCATGCATATATACGTGGTTATAATATTTGCTCCGCGCGCAGGTGATCATGAAGGTCAATGGAAGGATGGTGGAAAGATACTGGCAATCCGCTGTGGACGACATGTATGAAAAAAGACTGAAGGATGTTTTATGTTCGTGTCAAAAATGCAAAGGAATAGTCAAACTCGACCCCTTTGAGGGTGGTACATTCAAGGCGCACCTGCTCATGCATGGGTTCATGGATGGCCATACTCGGTGGATAAGTGAAGATGATGATGATGATGAGGACGTCGACGGGGCAGGAAATAACGACATGGGGCCAGCAGACGAAGAGATGACCGATTATGTGCCCAAAGAGGAAGACGGCCTTGGAAATGTCGATGGCGAAGAGGCAGTTCAAGGCGGAGAAGACGCAGACACGCCGCCGTCTTCGTCGCTACTAAGTTCAGCCATGCGGGACCCGCATGTTCGAGACCTGCTTCGCAAGAAGATGACTAGCGACAGAGCTGCTTCTAGAGAGGAGGCCAAACTGGTGCAACTGGAGGTAGACTCGATGACTCCTTTGTATGATGGTTGCAATCCCGAGGTGACCCGCTTGAGTTTCACACTAGAACTTCTAAAGATGAAGGCAAAAAACAAATGGACAGATGCAAGCCTGGATGAGCTTCTGAAGTATCTAAAGAAGGTTCTTCCCGCGGGAAGCCTGCGTCCTACTAGTGTCGAGGAGGCAAAGAAAATCGTGTGCCCTCTTGATCTGCCACACATTAGATATCACACATGCATCAATGATTGCATCATATATCGGAACGAGCACGCGGAAAAAACCATCTGTCCAAAGTGCAATGCTTCACGATATAAAAAGGCCGGAAAGAAAGCTCCACAGAAAGTTGTATGGTACTTTCCGATCAATCCGCGTCTACAGCGGTATTTCGTAGATCCTAAGGAAGCAAAGCTTATGCGCTGGCATGCGGAGAGGGTGAAGCCAGATGACGGAGATGATCCGAAGCTGAGACACCTCGCAGATGCTAGCCAGTGGAGAGCATTAAATGCTGAATTTGATTTTTTCGCAAATGATCCAAGGAACATCGTGCTTGGCGCTAGTAGTGATGGCATGAATCCGTTTGGCAACCAGAACACCAATCATAGCACATGGCCCGTGTTTGTATGGATGTACAACCTCCCCCCTAGTTGTGCATGAAGGAAAAATACATACACATGGCTATGCTTATTCAAGGGCCGAGACAACCGAGAAATGATATAAATCTTTATCTCAGGTTACTGAAAGAGGAGCTATAGACCTTATGGACAACGCCGGCCAAGACATGGGATGCAAGCAAAGGAGAGTATTTCTACATGAGAGCCGCACTGATCACGACGGTGCAGGACTATCTCGGTTACGGCTATCTCTACGGCCAGGTGTGCCACGGATATTGCGGATGCACGAGGTGCATGGATGATACAAATTCTCAGGAGCTATCGAAAGATGGTGGGTCTTCGAAATTCGTGTACATGGGGCATCGAAGATGGCTCGAGAAGGATGACCTGTGGAGAAAACGTGGAGATCTATTCAATGGTAAGGCTGAGCATCGAGGTCCTCCACATAAGCGTAGCGGTGCAGAAATATATGAGTTATTGAAGAACTGGGAAGAGTGCCCCTCGCCGGGAAAGACGAAGAAAAAGGCTCCGGAGCCCCTGCTGAAGGTATGGAAGACAAGGTCTATTTTCTGGGACTTGGAATACTGGCCCAAACTCGACACGCCTCATAGCCTTGATCAAATGCATATCACAAAAAATATCCTTGAGAGTTTGCTTGGAACATTGATGAACATGCCGGAGAGGACCAAGGATGGGCCGAAGGCAAGAAAAGACTTGGAATTTTTGAATATTAGGAAAGATCTCCAAATGCCCGGTAAAAAGTCGTCAGAGGAGACGGAGACGGAAGATAGGGGCAAAAAAGTAAACAAGAAGGAAGAACAATATTGCCTCCCTCTTGCTTCACCTTAGATCCGAAGGAGGTCGATCAATTGTTCAAGTGCCTTGCCGGAATCAAAGTTAGTTCCGGATACTGTGGGAAGATAAGCAGATATCTGGACACTAAGAAAAAAAGGTTCAGTGGGATGAAGTCTCACGACTGTCATGTGATGATGATGCAGTTACTCCTGGTTCCACTTAGAGGGATTATGGACACACAGGTGCGTGAGACGCTTACTGACCTATGCCACTTTTTTGATGCTATCTCTCGAAAGTCGATCAGTGTGAAGCAACTCCATAGGCTACAGGAAGAGATTGTTGTCATACTGAATGAGCTAGAGATGTACTTCCCGCCCGCGTTCTTTGATGTCATGGTGCATCTATGTGTCCACATCGTGGACGACATCATCGACCTAGGGCCGACATTCCTGCACAGCATGATGCCGTTCGAGAGGATGAATGGGGTCATCAAAGGATTCGTTCGTAACATGTCCCGTCCAGATGGAAGCATAGCCCAGGGATATCTGACCAAAGAGTGCATCTCTTTCTGTGAGAGTTATCTAGTAGGCACCGGAGACGCTGTTGTTGGTTTGCCCGTCAACAAGCACTGTGGAAGGCTCGAAGGCGAAGGTCACACCAACGGTCATAGGGATGTGAATGTGTTATGCTCGGGCAGACAAAACGACCTTGACAGGGCAAACTTAGTAGTGCTACAACACCTAGATGTGCTAGAAGATTTTGTGACACTGCACAAAGAGACCATCGCAAAGAAGTACCATGACCGTGGGGTGCACAGGACGGACGCTGAAGTTATTAGAGAGCACAACTCCACTTTCTTGCGTTGGTTCAAAGAGCGAGTTCTGGCTAATCCCCCGGAAGAGGGCTGTCCGAACGGAACGCTCATATACGCCTTAGCACATGGCCCGTCAACCAACCTCGTGACTTATCAAGCATACGATATCAACGGATACACGTTCTACACGGAGGAGAAAGATATAAACAGTGATGACCAAAACACAGGGGTGACGATGGAAGCCATGACCGGGAATGTAATTGAAAGATATTACGGAAGGGTCGAAGAGATATGGGAGCTTAACTACTCTGGATTGCATAGTGCGACGATGTTCCGTGTCAGATGGGCTAAGAATGTACAAAGAGAAAACCGACATTTCACTACCATGTGTATACCCGACTCCGATAGCGGTACCGTCAACGCCATCGCCAAAAATGAGCCATGGGTACACGCTAAACATGTGACACAATGTTTCTTCATAACCAACCCGATCAATCCCAGCCATGTTGTCGTGAGGAGAGGCAAAAGGAGCATCGTCGGAATGGATGGAGTCACCAACGAGGAAGACTACGACCAGTACGGTGATCCGATGAGGGAAGATGATGCTGATGACGATGAAACATACGTCAAAAGAAGAATGAAGACTACATTACCTATGAAAGAACGTAATCCCTGGAAAAGGAAAAGTCACGACCATGGGCTTAATTATTCGACAACGAACAAAAGAGGGAAGAATATCAGTCTGAAGCGTCGTCGTCGCCCAAGCTGACAAACTAATCCACAAATTTTGTGTGTGTCTATTTTGTATACCGCCGTTAGCGGTCAAATGATGTAATATATATTATACTAATTATTATCCGGAGGGTAATAGTGGTATTGCTCCAACGAAAGAAATGAAAGAAAAATAAAAAGAAAAAGGAAGGAAGTTTGTGGAATATGAAAAAGAAAAAGAAAAAGAAAAAGAAAAAGAAAAAGAAAGGAAGTTTTGCAAAATGAAATTAGTGAAAGAAAAAGAAAAAGGAACTAATAAGTTGTGGAAAATGAAATGAAAGAAAAATAAAAAGAAAAAGGAAGGAAGTTTGTGGAATATGAAAAAGAAAAAGAAAAAGAAAAAGAAAAAGAAAAAGAAAAATAAAAGAAAAAGTTAGCAGTAGCGCGGTTTGTGCTGGGGCCGCGCTATAGCTAACTTAGCTATAGCGCGTTTTGCTGCCCCGCGCGTTTTGCCACGCCGCGCTATAGCTAAGTTGCCTAGATAGCACACATCTCTTTCCTCTCTCTCTCACTCTCGCTCGATCCGATCCCCTCTCCCACGCCGCACCCGCCCACATCACCGTCGACGCGCGCCGCACCCGACCCTGACGCCGGCCACTGGCCGCCCCGACACTCAGTCCCAACTACGTCAAGCACACGCCTACCTCGACTTTCTGGCGGATCAGGGGAGACAACAAGCTGGGTGTCAGGACCCCCTTGTCACGACGGACGACGACGGTGATGGCGCCGGCGCCGACACTAATGCCACCAACGACACCGGCACTGAGACTGGCGCTGATGATGTTGCTAACTACAGCACGGAAGGTGGGACCTCCCAAGCCAGTGAAGGAAAGAAGGAAAAGAGGACACGACGCCCAATGAGCTCGGCACCGGAAGACTGGTGGTCACGGCGGTGCACCCTGGCGAGTTCGAGCCAATAGAGCCGCGGGAAGTGGCAGCCTGTTACAGCAACCAACTAGCATGCATCCTACGGGATACAGCTAACATCAACACCACGAAAATACAGAAGAATGAAAATTTGAAGAAGCTACTCCTAACTAGGTTGCACGCAAGATTCCTGTTCCCCGGTCGGAAAGACGATGTTGACCCATGGGATGATGATGGCATGAAACAAATCAACAACAAAGCCCTAGGGAAGTTCAGCAACGCATTGAGCGCTTGGAAAACTAGGGTGAAAAAGGCGATTGAAGTAGACCATGAAACCTACGCCGAGATTGTTGCAGACAATCCGAAAATTACGATAGAGGACTTTGAAAAGTTCAAGGAGACTTGCAATGAAGAAGCTGCCAAGGCCAGGTCGGAGAGAGGCAAGCAGCTGGAGGCAAAGAACATGGGGAACCACAGCCTTGGAAGTCGTGGTTACACGGGAAAGAGGCCCGTGTGGGCTAAGGAGGACGCAGAACGTGAACGTCAGGGGATCCCAGACCCATTAGCTGAGTTCACCGACCAGTAGGAGCACGACTTCATCAGGGCCCGATTCTCGTGGGACCCCAAAAAAAAGATTTTTTTCACCGACAGGCCGACTAGGAAATTCATGAGATTACTGGTAATTATCCTTTTACCACCTTAAAATTAGCTTCTGATCAATGAAGTCTACTACATTCTAGTCGCATTCGTAAACGATTCACGCTCCATTTTGCAGAGAGAGCAACACAAGCTTGCGGCCTAAAGCGACTCGTCGACTCAGTCGTCGGCGAAGTACAAGTGGGACACTCCTTTCATCCGGGCCATGAACATAATGATGGGACACCCGCCGGGCCAGCGGTCGCAATATAGACATGTGCACGGCACCGGGGATGGCGCCACGTGGAAGTACTATTATAATGAGGACCCCGAGGCTAAAAGACAGAGAAAGAAGTTCAGTCAAGTGACTATCGACCAGAAGGTGGCGCGGGCAATGGAGAAAACAAAAGCTGAGGTAATCTAGGAAGCGGTAGCTGCCTGTAGAAATGATATGGTCCTGCCTTTACAAGCTTGATTCCAACTGTGATCAGCTGGGTGCAACAAAATCCAAACGCGCCACCAACTGATTTTCCCATGCCCATATTCACCGGGAGCAACTCAATGAACACCGCACCCATACCCGTACCTAGTATGGCAACTGCACCCGCACCTACTCCAGCACCTGCTCCTGCACCCAGCTCTCACAGCAGCCCTAGCTCCGTCTCTGGCTTGAATGTCGGGCTGTCGACATTGGCTGAGCTCGATACCCTCACGGTAAATACACGTCGCACCCTCATCAACTCAACTAATTAATTAATCTTCAGTTGCCGTTCTTTTTGGATCTCTAACGCCGCACGTATATGTCTTTGTAGGCCGACTCCACTCCGTGCACCCTCCTTTACCACATGAAGGGCAGGTTGGTGGATGTGGGGAAGGGTACTATAGTGAAGCCCAAGGATCTATTGTTCCACCGCCGGCAGATGCCTGATAACGCCTTAAGGGTCTCCGTGGCGAGTGTGAAAGCGGGCTACAAGGGTTTCCCTCGTCCGATACAAACCGATGGAGAGGATGACGAGACCCCCACGCAGCTTGGCCAATGCAAAAATTAGCCGATCCTGTGGCCGAAAAATCTTCTTCGTGTCGAGGTGGCCGGGAGCACACCAACGGGACCTCAGGAAGGTATGACCACAACCCCACCTACACAAGTACAACCATCGTCTGTGCTGCTTGCTGAGATCGAGAGACACAAGGAAGGAGGCCAACCGTTCCGGCAGATGATGCCATCTGCCCCATGGAAGAGGATATGGATCATGACATGGAGGAGGCCGATGACCCTCTCCAGTATTTCAATACCGGCTATGACAACGAAGTAACAATGAGTCAACCATATGAATATGAGATGCATGTACCAGAGCCGGAACATCCTCGGGAGTGCAAGAAGTCTTCGTTCATGCAATCCTCGCAGGACACGCCTCCAGATGCCGGTTCCACCCAAGCTCAACTAATTAGCCAGAGTCATCCAATGCTGAGCCCGGCAACACTAGGGGTGGTGGTCAGGGAGGGTCTGACAGACCCACCAGCACCTGAGCTCACCAAGAAGAAGCAAAGGAAGAGACCGGCGGCGAGAAAATCCAATAAAGCTGGCAATGTTGGTTCTAGCAGCCAGCCTCCTTCGACCAAAGTTGACAGTGTACCGATGAAACATGCGCCATTAAACCATGTTGCGGGAGAGCCAATGGTACCGGCGAATGCACTAGCTGCCATAACAGGGGATCTTAGGAGACTCCATGACCATGTGCTTTCGATAGAGAGAAGCCTCCTCGCCTCGGATGATCCAGGATACCCACTTTATAGGGTTCATGTGCCGAGCAGTTGCAAGATGTACGTCCACACATGCCCTGCGGACCTCTTCTTCCTGTGATTTGATTACATCTTCCAGATGTTTCAAATGAGGACACTCAATTTTACGTTCGTCCGCCTGTATACGCTGCACATGAACTACATCGTTAGGAGAGAGCAAGTCACCGGTCTTGCGGTCGCGGACCCATACTACATGCATGAGGGCTTCTTGTCAATCAACAATGCCAACCGTCAATATGCGAGTCAGTACATCGAAGAATTCTTGGTCAGCAATAAGGACAAAGAAACGATTCTCCTACCTTATCATCCCTCGTAAGTCATCCGCGGATAGCACTATAACACATACATCCTTTCGTGCATTTCAATAATTACTTTGCACGCATGGAGGCTAACTTGATCGTGTATTTTGGGCAGCGGGGGGTGTCGTGCCGTTCTCATCGTTCTTTACCTGCGTTACTCCCGCGCTCTATATTTGGACCCATCGAAGAACATACAGAAGAAAGATTACACACACATAAAGTATGTTCTGGACAGAGCTATGCTAGGCTTCAGCATGCGGGGTGGCTACATCCAATGCAAAAAAACAAATAAGGCCAGGCTCTGTTTTGGCCACAAGACTGACTTCTATTGCATCTAGCAACCGGCAAGAAGTGAGAACGATGGATTTTACGTCATCCATCTAATGATGGAGTACAGAAGGGATGTGCAATCACTTTGCATGAAATCTTCATCCGATACCCATATCCAGAGATGGGCCGAAGCCTTTGGAGCTATGATGGATAATCAACTTTGAAATGATTTCTACCAGATCCAGCAAGAAATTGCGTCCATCATCATGAAAGATGTCCTCGAAGAGAATGGGATGTTCTACGGCGGCCCAATATCGCGAGCTGGCGTCCGAACCCGCATTGCCCTACAACGTCAGGACATGACGCCTTTCACTAAGCTTGGGTCCACCCTCCCGGATATGGACAGATGGGAAGAGTGCACTGCTTAAAAACAATGTGTCTGTTTAGTTACTTGTTACTTTCTGTACGACGAAACTTCGAAATGTCTCTGTACGACGAAACTATTAGATGTATGGTGCCGCGCTCTAGTTAATTACTTTCGGTACGATGAAATTTGTTAACTATGTTTACTATATATGTTGCTTCTATTTCATAACTGTTTCATTGAATTCGCTTCATGATATATATATATATGTGTGCATCTCTGACAGGTATATAGATCAACAATGGCGAGGAAGTGGTATGCCGTGTATGTAGGGCATGTTCCAGGTGTGTACGATGAGTGGCCAGAGTGTCAGGCCCAAGTCTCTGGCTTCTCGGGTGGAAGCCAGAAAGGGTTTGATAGCAGAGCGGAAGCCGAAGCTAGTTACTTGAGATTCATAGCACAACAGGGGATTCAGAACCAGCGCCGCAGCAAAAACTACTACATAATACTGCTTTTGATCATCGTGATCGCTCTTATCTCGTATGTCATAGTTTAGGTAGATGATGAAACATGTGTCTACGGTGACAATGTAAGAGACATGTGATCATTAACTTGTATCGCTATTTCGAGATGATGATGAGATCGACATCATTTGTGTTCGATAATGATGATATGATGAGACTATGTTGTACCACTTCGATGACGATGATGAGACATTCCTTTTTCATATAGTTTCAGTGTATGTGTATGTTGTAATTGTATAAAACCTGTAAAAATACGAATATAGTAAAATAAAAAAAGAAAATACTAGCAGTAGCGAGGGGTTTTGGAGTAGTAGCAGTGCTGCCTTACCAGTAGCGTTGGTTGTAGGGGCACGCTACTTGTATTAGCAGTAGCGATGGACAGAGGCGCGCTACTACTAGATATAGGTAGCAGTAGCGCTGGGTAAGAACCATGCTACTGCTAAAGTTTAGCTGTAGCGTCGTAGCAGTAGCGTGGGCACCAGCGCTACTGCTACCTATAAAACCCACGCTACTAGTAGCCTTTTTCCTAGTAGTACCATCATTGGCTAGGACGAATGGTTCGTCTGCGTATGCAAGATTGTTGAGATCCACTGTTGTCATTCCGTACTGCGGGTCTTCCATTACCCCGCCTCATGTCAGATTGACCCATTTGCACCGAAACAAAGGGACCTTCAAACCAATTCCATAGTCAAATTCCCATATCTCCTCTATGTAACCATAATATGTGTCCTTTCCCCTCTTCGTTGCTGCATCAAAGCGGACACCACTGTTTTGGTTGGTGCTCTTTTTATCTTGGGTGATCGTGTAAAATATATTCCCATTTATCTCGTACCCTTTAAAAGTCATTATATTCGAAGATGGTAACTGGGACAGCAAGTATAGGTCATCTTCAACAGCGTCATCATGCATGGCACGTGTCTGCAACCAACCGGCAAAGTCCCTGTTTGTTCACGTGTAATCCAGTCGTCAGACTGCTCGGGGTGTTTGGAGCGTAAAATATTCTTGTGTTCCTCGATATACATATCCACCAAGGTGGAATTTTGTAGAACTGTGTAGTGGACAGCAAGTACAGCTCATCTCCAACACTGTCGTCATGCATGAGACGTGTCTGCAACCAACCGCCGAAAGTCCCCGTGTGTTCACGTGTAATCCAGTCGTCAGACTACTCCGGATGGTTGGAGCGTAGAATATTCTTGTGTTCGTCGATATACGGAGCCACTAAGCTAGAATTGTGTAGAACTGTGTAGTGTGCTTGCGCCCAAGAATGCCCGTCCATACATATTACTTGGTCCTTTCCTAGCGTGCCATTTCCACCCAGTCTGCCCTTATGCTGCGATTCAGGAACACCAATCGGCTTAAGGTCAGGAATAAAGTCAACACAAAACTCAATGACCTCCTCATTTTCATGGCCCTTGGAGATGCTTCCTTCTGGTCTAGCACGGTTATGAACATATTTCTTTAAGACTCCCATGAACCTCTCAAAAGGTAACATATTGTATAGAAATACAGGACCCAGAACGGCAATCTCTTCGCATAGGTGAACTAGGACGTGCGTCATGATATTGAAGAAGGATGATGGGAATACCAACTCAAAACTGACAAGACATTGCACCAAATCATTCTCTAACATTGGTATGATTTCTGGATCGATTACCTTCTGAGAGATTGCATTGAGGAATGCACATAGCTTCACAATGGCTAATCGAACGTTTTCCAGTAGAAGCCCCTCAATGCAACCGGAAGCAGTTGCGTCCTAATCACGTGGCTGTCATGAGACTTTAGGTTCTGGAACTTTTTCTCTGCCATATTTATTATTCCCTTTATATTCGACGAGAAGCCAGACGGGACCTTCATACTGAGCAGGCATTCAAAGAAGATTTCCTTCTCTTCTTTGGTAAGAGCATAGCTGGCATGACCCTGATGTATGCCGTCTTTTCCGTGCATACGTTGCTGGTCCTCCCGTGCCTCCGGTGTATCTTTTGTCTTCCCATACACACCCACGAAGCCAAGTAGGGTCACACAAAGATTCTTCGTCACGTGCACAATGTCGATTGCAGAGCGGACCTCTAGGACTTTCCAATAGGTTAGGTCCCAAAATATAGATTTCTTCTTCCACATGGGTGCGTGTCCGTCAGCGTCATTCGGAAAAGATTGTCCGCCAGGACCCTTTCCAAAGATTACCTTTAAATCCTTGACCATATCATGTACATCATCACAAGTACGGTGGTGAGGCTTCGTCCGGTGATCTGCCTCACCTTTGAAATGCTTGCCTTTCTTTCTTACGGGATGCCTGCTCGAAAGAAATCAACAATGTTCCAGGTACACATTCTTCTTACAATTATCCAAATATATACTGTCGGTATCATCCAAACAGTGCGTGCATGCGCGGTATCCCTTGTTTGTCTGTCCTGAAAGGTTACTGAGAGTAGGCCAATCATTGATGGTCACAAACAGCAATGCATGTAGGTCAAATTCTTCTTGATCGAGCTCATCCCATACACGTACACCTTTTCCATTCCACAGCTGTAAGAGTTCTTAAACTAATGGCCTTAGGTACACATCAATGTCGTTGCCGGGTTGCTTAGGGCCTTGGATGAGCACTGGCATCAGAATGTACTTTCGCTTCATGCACAACCAAGGAGGAAGGTTATACATACATAGAGTCACAGGCCAGGTGCTATGATTGCTGCTCTGCTCCCCAAAAGGATTAATGCCATCTGCGCTTAGACAAAACCATACATTCCTTGCGTCATCTGCAAAGTCTCTCCACTTCCTCTCGATTTTTCTCCACTGCGACCCGTCAGCGGGTACTCTCAACTTTTCGTCTTTCTTACGGTCCTCTTTGTGCCATCGCATCAACTTGAGATGCTCTTTGTTTTGGAACAAACGTTTCAACCGTGGTATTATAGGAGCATACCACATCACCTTGGCAGGAATCTTCTTCCTGGGACGCTCGCCCTCGACATCACCAGGGTCATCGCGGCTGTTCTTATAGCGGAATGCACCGCATACCGGGCATGTGTTCAAATCCTCTTACTCATCACGGTAGAGGATGCAGTCATTAGGGCATGTATGTATCTTCTGCACCTCTAATCCTAGAGGGCAGATAGCCTTCTTTGCTTCGTATGTACTCTCGAGCAATTTGTTGTCCTTTGGAAGCATCTTCATTAACATTATCAGCAAGTTTCCAAATCCCTTGTCAGATACCCCATTCTCTGCCTTGCATTGCAGCAATTCCAGTGTGGTACCCAGCTTTTTCTTGTCAGCTTCGCAATTTGGGTACAACAATTTCTTGTGATCCTCAAACATGCGCTGCAACTTCAGCCTCTCCTTTTAAGTTGCGCAGTTTCTCTTTGCATCGGCAATGGCCCGACCTGGATCATCAGCTGGCTCATCTGATGCCTCTTTTTCACCTTCTTCCCGCATTGCCGGCTCAGCTTCTTCCCCCATTGTTGTACCATCGTATTCAGGGAACCCGTCATGGCTAGGATAGCTGTCGTCGTCCTCTTCTTCTTCATTGTCTTCCATCATAACCCCTCTTTCTCCGTGCTTGGTCCAAACATTATAGTGGGGCATGAAACCGGACTCAAACAGGTGCCAGTGAATGGTTCTTGAGTTAGAGTAATTGTGATCATACTTACAGCCAGCACATGGACAACACATAAAACCATCCGCCCGTTTGTTTGCCTCAGCCGCAAGCAGAAAAGTATGCATGCCATTACCGAACTGGGGAGAGCATCGGTCATCGTACATCCATTGCCGTCTCATCTTCATTACACAGCACCGAAAAGACCAAATTAATACAAGTTCATACACACTTATTCTCATAAAACAACATACAAACTCTGTAGCTAAAGCATTTAAATGCAACAACAAATGCGATCAAGATCGCAACTAAGGTAACAATTGATCCAACAGCATAATGATACCAAGCCTCACTATCAATGGCATATTTTCTAATATTTCTAATCTTCAAGCGCATTTTCTCCATCTTGATCTTGTGATCATCGACGACATCGGCAACATGCAACTCCAATTCCATCTTCTCCTCCTCAATTCTTTTCAATTTTTCTTTCAAATACTCATTTTCTTTTTCAACTAAATTTAACCTCTCGACAATAGGGTCGGTTGGAATTTCCGGTTCACATACCTCCTAGATAAAAATATCTATGTCAACTTGATGGGCATAATTTGTCATAAACACGAAATGCAACAAATAGTTATAAAAGGGAATATACCACATCCGAATCATAAACCGGACGAGGGCCGACGGGGACGGATATCAAAACCATGGCACTATGTATAACAAACAACGGACGGGTAAGAAAATTATACAAGTAACTATATATCTAAATCACACAAACATGATTTTTTTTATATAAAAAAGATAAGAACAAGAGGCTCACCACAAGGTGGTGCCGGCGATGGGACGGTGCGGGCGATCGACGGTGGTTAGGACGGAGACGGGAAGGCACTAAGTAAACCACACCTACATATGCAAACTAAGAGTTATTTTGAGCTCAAATTGCATATAAATCAAATAAACTACCACATATAATTCCTCCCAAACTAAAACCCACAAAGCACTATACTTATAGAGCATTGCAAGAGCTAATCTAGCAATAAAAGATGAAACGACAAAGTTGCTAACCTTTGTGATCAATTGGATGGATGGGGGGCCTTCAAATCTTAACAAAATTTGGGAAAAATGAGGGATGAGCTCGAGGAAGAGGGGAAGAACAGAGAGGAGAGGAAAGGGGAAGAACAGAGAGCTCGGGCTCGACGAAGGGTTTATATAGGATGATCTTTAGTCCCGGTTGGTTATACAAACCGGGACTAAAGGTGCATCTCTAGTCCCGGTTCATGGCACGAACCGGGACTAAAGGTGTTGGTGGGGCCCCAGCCTGACACAAGCCTGCCACCACCTCTTTAGTCCCGGTTCGTGGCACGAACCGGGACTAGAGGTTCAACACGAACCGGGACTAATGAGCGCCGCCCGCCTAGCCGTTGGAACCAGCACTAATGGTCACATTAGTGCCGGTTCAATTACAAACCGGGACTAATGAGCTGAACATTAGGTCATTTTTCTACTAGTGCTATAGAAGAAATTAATATGCAAATTTATGTTTTCCAGACCATCTCAATCAATATTTCTTTTTGACGAAGTATTTTCTATGTTTTTGTAATCAAAGTAAGCCAACTGTCTTGAAAACATAAAAATGAGTGTTTATTTTCTGCATAAAGAGTTACTTCATAATAGATTCAAAATCATTATATATAATAAATGGAATGCACTAAATATCTACTACAAAATCATAAATTCCTTTTCATAAGTAATAAACAATAAAGATGTTGCCCGCTCATTTGCGCGGGCCACTGTGCTAGTTATTTAAATGTGTTTAGATATCAATACAAACTAATAGACTCGTAGATGCACACCGTTCCTCCAAGTCCGGTTTGCACTGTTGGCGTGCTCCGACACATGGATCAGTTCTGCTGCCTACTGGGCCTTCTTGAGCCTTCCAGATCTGCACGCAACGAGGCAGCGAGACTGCCAGAGAGGGAGAAAACAGGAACACACCATACTGAGGATAATACCCGATCACCAATGAGTGGATCAAATCGTAAACGGTTAGTTTTCCGTTTCTGCAGATGGTACGCCGACTAAACTTCTTGCTTGTTGAGCTTCTCATGGTGCTGCGGCACCAGTATCTAATAAAAAGATTGCAAATCAATTGGATCAATAGCTTGTACGCTGGTGGTTTGATTAGGAAGTTCAACCGGATCAATGCATCAACTTGAACCAACTATCTTAAATAATCAATTTTTTTTACTAGTTATCGTGATTGAGCACTGATATTGGAATTTGGAAAGAAGATATGGATCGGGGAGCTATCCTTATCATACTTCACGATCACTTCTAAATAATGTCTCTGTACCCTAAAAATTAGTTCTATACAACAAACTAGTACGTACAATTCATTTTGGGATAGGACCAAGGTTTGGGAGGAGACATACCTGTTTGCCGCTATGAAGATGAACAACCGAGAGAGGAGTACATAGAGCGTATATTGATCGAATGAGAAACGAGGAGACGAGAGATAACAACATTGTGTGTGCTACTGCTACCAGCTGGTTGTGCTTTGTATGGGCTTTCCTAATGGATAGTGAGGTCATTAGCATGTAGCACACTGAAAAGGGGGGCCAATGTCCTTAAATATCTTGATGACTGACTAGAGTATTTAGAGTGCGTTGCCTCATGTAATATAAGATCATTATTACAACATACACAAATGGCCTAAACATAGCACAAGCCAGGGAAAAGGTACCAACAAACATGCCCATAGGCATAGATAATCAAATCTAGATCATGGCAAGAACCCTAGGATAGCATGGGAATAGATTTGAACAAACTCAAACTCATGGATCCAAGCAAAAAGAACCCATATGTTGCAAGCGGAGGATGGGGAAACCCTAGATCGAGCACGAACATCCATGAAATCAAAAAGGGTTCAAGGATTTCCTCACTAAGGAAGCAAGGGCAGACGAAAGCCTACCTGAAGCAAGCCCTCTACCACCGGCGATGCCATCAGCGAAGCGAGAGGCGGCTGAGGAAGAGAGCGAGAACAAGTGGAGGAGGGCAAGAACAAGAGGTGGCGGCGCAGAATGAGGCCAGGCAGCAAACCTAGCACTTGCGGGGATGTCATTCATGAGACAGAACCTGGCCACACCAAAACAGGAGAAACCTGGCCAAGTCAAAAAGAAAAAAGATTCTGCGAGCGAGCCGAAGCCTGACTGAGGGGTACGTCTGGCTTATTTAGGGTGGCTAGGCTTCAAAGTGCCTTAGACAAAACAAACCGGCCGAACTGGTCTAAAGATAGCACTGGCCAGGGAAGGCGCGGGGGGGGGGGGGACCAAATAGGCCCTATAAGATACCTTGGCTTTGCAGTGTCAGTTTGCTTCCTTTTTTTCTGGTTTGTGTTAGTTTGCTAGGTAGAGCTAAGCTATTCAGGTCTAGATTCAAGTGGTCCGGTTCGGCCCCTCGGCCTGGTGGTTCGAACCTGCGTTTTGTTACCATTAGGGTAACCTCGTGGCCCGGAAAACCTTTAGGGGCCAGTCGGGACATATCCTCTCCACCCTAGGGCCGAACCCCAAGTCCTCGCCGCCACACAGCCACCATCGCCGACGCAAGATGCAGGATAGCCGGCCACCACCACAAGCTCGCCATAGTAAGCACGCCGGCATGCCCTCCTGCTGGTCCCTCTACCACCCGCCTCTCCTCTCTCCCGCTGGTCTCCATGTCTTACCCTAGCTGGAGCCGGGCAAGTCGCACGACGCAGGCCGCCGGAACAATCTGCAGGGATGGTGTGTCCAAAGCGTATCTGGTCAGAGCAGAGCATGCCATGGAGTGATTCAGAGCAGAGAAGGCTGTCTCCTTCCACTTCCAGTAGAATAGTGCATGTCACCCCCTTCCAGCAGTTATCCCCGGTTCGCCTTCCTTCTCCCTGCCGATCATCAAGTCCTCTGACTCCTCCGCACCACCGATAGCAGCTACGTGCCACCGGAGAAACATGGAGATGGCTAGCTTCTCCAGCCGTGAGGTGGTCTCCAAATTCAAGGTACCATGTGGTGGCTGCTATAGTGGAAAGGTCCTAGGCAGTGCGGCGTTCTCCAGCTAGAAGGCCATCTCCGGCAACGAGGCGATCAGATGCTGCATTTCAAGATTCATACCTAACGCCCATGGCTGCTGATCACGACAATGGCGAAAATTCTGGTGAGCATAGGGGTCAACTGTGTATATTATTGTTCATTGTTCGAACAAGAACTGCAATGCCTATGTGTAGAATTTTGTAGCATTGATCCATAGATGTCCAGAACTGCAATTCCAGCTAGAAGTTCTTTATTATGTATTTGAAATAGTTTATATGTGTAGGTCATAAATTCTTTTGATGTTGCTTGCAGATTGTTTCTTGAGTTTTATTTTCTCTAATAATCATTTTGAATATTCTGTAGAGTTTCCAGAGTATGAGGATGTTCATATGGACGAAGATGATCATGATAACAATGAGGACGATGTCGAGCACCATATGATGTCGAGGACGATGCCGAGGGTGATGCGGAGCATGCTGAATTTGTTACTTCCAGTGCAACAATACGAAGAAATAAAATGACGATATTGTACAATAACAACTGCATGTGCCACAGCCACAAGTTTTTCTTTTCAAGCCTCTGCAACATTTCTTCATGTTCTTTCGATAAATGGGACAAAAAGCCAGTATGGGCACCATATTTAGTTATTTACTTACTCCACTTTATAAGAAAGCAAGAAGAGAAATTCAATTTGTTCGATTGATCCAATTTTGTCTTCTCTATGATCTGAACTGTAGCTTTGATGCCACTGTTTAACTATACTTGTGGGCCATTTTCACCGTGAACCTCTTGTTCAGTTAAGTTTTGTATTTGTAACTTGTACCTCACCCTTGCTTCATCAAATCTGTAGATCTTCTTTCTATTTCACACAATATTTGTTTGATTTCAACTTCTTAAAGAGAATTACATGTGAAAGATCTCTTGGTGTTGTATTGTTGTATTGTTCATACTTCAGGTGGACTCAGTTTCTAATAGTATTCTTGATAACTTTCCACCAATTTCTAGTAATGGTCATATACATCGAACATGAACATTTAGAAGAGATTATCAATTTCATTTGTTTGCTTACTGCAGCTCTATTAGCTTTTAGAAAGGAGATACGCTTGCCTCGAAAAAGAAATAGACATAAAATAATGTATATTTATAATATCTTAAAGGAATTCTTTTATGTGGTACCCGAAGAACGACAATACCATATTGTCTCAAAATTTCTTTTGCTATCTATTGCTACCCGAAATTCTGTGCACGGTGGACTGCCATCCACCTTAATAATTGCTGAAACTGAACAGAGCAAACCCTATTGTTTTCCTGTAGGTCATCCTTCGTATATTTTTCTCCCCTTGCCAGGTTCAGGATTCATAGGTTTTTTATATAAACAGAAAGTACACACATACAAACTGCAATAAATAGGGGGGTGCATCATGACATAAAGTAGTAGCATAATAAGCAAGGTTCAAGCCTCGATCATGCAGCTGGAAATCTACATGACTGCTTTTATCTGTCTCTTTTCCAAAGGATTCTACTTGCTAGCTTATACATACAACGCCTCCCTCTCCACCCCCACCCTCCGTGCCACGATCAACTCCACCACCGGTGCTCTCATCTCCGCCCCCATGCCGGCCTCTGCCTTGCCCGCCGTTAACGTAGCCAGCGTCCGCACCCACATACCGGTCACCCTCGACCTCCACACCTCCAACTTCACAAAGTGGCGGATGCTGATCCGTGTTCTCCTCGGCAAATATGACCTATTTCCCCACGTCAACACCACCACCACCGAGACCGATCGCACCCTGGATTGGACTCGCGAGGACTACATCATCCAGTCATGGCTCTATGGCTCCATCTCCGATGAGATCCTCGACATCATCATGGCGGAGGACCAGACGACTCAGGAGGCGTGGGTGCTCATCACCAACCTCTTCCTCGACAATCAGATGACCCGTGCCGTCTACCTCGAGGCAGAATTTCACAGACTTATGTAAGGTGACCTTTCGGTCACCGCGTACTGCCACCGCCTGAAGGCTCACTCAGACGCCCTTGCCGATGTTGGCACTCCCGTCTCGAATCAGACGTTCACCCTCAACTGTCTCCGCGGTCTCAACTCTAACTTCTACGACATCACCACCATCGTCACCATGCAGAGCCCGCTCCTGTCCATTGGGCAGACGCGCTCCTTGCTCACCTTGCGTGAGACCCAGCTTGCCAACTCTACAGCAGTGTGCAACCAGACCTCCCTCTACGGCGGCACCTCCTCCAACGGCTCCGGCAATTCCAGCAACAACCGCGGCTCGGACCGCGGCGATGGGAACAGGAGTGGCGGCAACTACGGCGGTGGTCACCATGGTGGCAACCGCAACGGTGGCGGGAACTGGCGCAAGAAGAAGAGCGCTGGCAGCGCCGGTGACAGAAGTTTCGGCGACAACCGGAACAGCGGCGGCGATGGCAACACTCACCATGGCGCCCCTCCTGCGGTAGGTTTGTGTGTGTGTTTCAACCCATACACGGGCCAGGACCAGCAGCCACAGGGGCCCCCGACGATGCGACCCAACACTGGGGTCGGCCTACTTGGCCATCGACCCCCGGCGCTGGCCCCTGCCCAGGCATTCACCTCACTGACTCTTCTGCATGGCCAGGCCTTTGGTACCAATGCGCCTCTGATTCCCTGCTATAATGGCGCACTGACTTGGAATTGCTCCGGGCTCATGGCAGCCCTGAACAACGCGGCCTCTCCTTCAATTGTCAGTGTGTGGTTCATAGACTCTGGAGCCACATCACACATGGCCCCCGACCCCGGTAGGCTCCACAATCTCCTCCCTGCCTCTACTTCCTCCTTTGTCACCGTGGGCAACGGTTCCATGTTACCTATCTCTCATACCCGTCATGCATCCATATCTACTTCTGCTCGCACTCTCTTTCTTAACAAAGTTTTACTTGTTCCTCATATTGTCAAAAATCTTCTTTCTGTTCGTCATTTCACTATTTATAACCTTTGTTTGATAGAGTTTGACCCTTTTGGCGTTTCTGTCAAGGAACTTCGCACCAACGCCGTGATCGTTCCCTGGAATTGCCATGGAGATCTCTACGTCTTCCTGTCATCGGTCATCAATCACCACGCCCATGGACTCCTCACCACCACCTCCACCGAGCATTGGCATCATCGGTTAGGTCACCCGGGTCGTGACGCTATGTCACAACTTCATAAGCAGTCTTCTATTCCATGTAATAAAGCAGCCTCGCATGTTTGCCACGCTTGTCAACTTGGCAAACACGTGCGCTTGCCGTTCGCTAGGTCTACTTTGAAAAGTGTCAAACCATTTCAATTAGTGCATTGTGATCTTTGGACTTCTCCTGTTCTGAGTAACGCCGGTTTAAAATATTATCTCATTATCATAGATGATTTCTCACACTACATGTGGATGTTCCCTCTATGCAGAAAATCCGACACCGCCACAATACTCATAAATTTCGTCGCCTACGCTCGCACACAATTTTCACGTCCACTTGTCGCCATGCAGGCCGATAACGGAACTGAGTTTCTCAACTCCACGATCACCTCCTTCTTCGCCATCCTTGGCATTAGACTTCGTCATTCATGCCCATAGACCTCCCCTCAGAATGGCAAGGCCGAACGAGCCATCCGCACACTCAATGACGTCACATGCACACTTCTTTTTCAGTCGTCCATGCCAGCCTCGTATTGGGCGGAAGCTTTGGCAACCGCTACTCACCTCGTCAACACATGTCCATCTCAGCCCATCGAGTTTGCCGTGCCATATATCCGTCTACACAACACTCTGCCTGACTAGGGCGCCCTACGCGTCCTCGGCTGCTTATCCTACCCAATCCAATCCGCCGTCGCCAAACACAAGCTCGCCGCTCGCTCCATTGCATGTGTTTTTCTCGGCTACCCAGGTAACCACAGAGGATACCGTTGCCTCTATCCGCAAACTCATCGGGTCATCATCTCTCGTCATGTTGTCTTTGATGAGATGATCTTCCCTTTCTCACACTCACCCGACCAGCCACTTAACACCCTCACCGCCCTCGATTTCCTCCTCGACCTCGCTGCCACGCAACACCCGCCCGCAGCCACTCCACCCATTATGCATGGTGATCCGCCGCCCGCTATGCATGGCGGCCTTTGGCCTTCCCCTGCATCTGCACCGCAGACACCGCGCAACACCGTTGGGCCTCCCTCCGGCCCAGCCTTCCGCACTCCCTCTCCTGGTCCTTCGACGCCTCCAGGATTGCCAACACCACCGGCCTTCCCTCCTTTCGGTTCGAGTGAACCATCGCCACCAGTCGTCATTCACCGGTCACCCTCTCCCTCTAACACTCACACCATGATCACTCATGCAAAGAAATGCCTCTTCCAACCCGTCATTTGCTTGAACCTAATGGCCTCCGACTCCACTCCCTCTCCTATTCCCAAAACATACCGGGGTGCCCTACATGACCCACACTGGTGCCGTGCCATGCACGATGAGTTTGATGCCCTTGTTGCTAACGAGACATGCTCACTTGTTCCACATCCTTCTCGTGCTCATGTTGTTTCAGGGAAGTGGATCTTCAAGCACAAATTCCACTCGGATGGCAGCCTTGCTCGATACAAGACTAGGTGGGTGGTGCGTGGCTATTCCCAATAGTCAGGCATTGATTTCGATGAGACGTTTAGCGCTGTCGTCAAGCCGGCCACGATCCACATCGTCGTCAGCCTCGCGGTCTCGCAGGCATGGCCGATCAACCAACTCGACGTCAAGAATTCCTTCCTCCATGGCAATCTTGACGAGGAGGTCTACTGTCAGCAGGCGCCTGGATTCATTGACGCTCGCTGCCCCGACTACGTGTGTCCTCTACACAAGTCGCTTTATGGGCTTAAGCAAGCGCCATGCGCATGGTACCAATAGTTCACCTTCTTCGTGCACAGACTCGGCTTCATTGCATCGAAATCGGATGTCTCCCTGTTCATCTACAAGCGTGGCCATGACCTCGCCTACATCCTCTTGTACGTCGACGACATTGTCATCACCACCTCCACAGCTCATCTTCTTCAGCACTTGACACAGCAGCTGCACTCCGAGTTCACCATGACAGATCTCGGTGCTCTGTCCTCCTTCCTCAGCATCTCGGTCACTCGGACGGCCACCGGCATGGTTCCCTCTCAGCGACAATATGCGGTGGAGCTCCTTCAGCGTGCAGGCATGGCTGACTGCAACCCCTTGGCCTCCCCCATTGATGTCAAGTGCAAACATTCAACCCAAGATGGTTCTCTTCTTGACTATGCCATGGCCTATCGGAGCTATGCCGGTGCATTGCAGTATTTGACGCTTACACATCCGAATATCACACATGTTGTACAACACGCCTGCCTCTACATGCACGCACCTCGGGAGCATCATCTTAACTTGGTTAAGCGGATTCTTCACTATATAAAGTGTACTCTTGACCTCAGCTTACACATCTCTAGTTCACCATCTACGACACTCACTACTTACTTCGATGACGACGGTGCTGGATGCCCTGACACTTGGCGCTTTACGTCTGGCTACTGTGTTTATCTCGGCGACAACCTGGTTTCTTGGTCGTCCAAATGACAAAGCGCGGTCTCTCGATCCAGTGCTGAGACGGAATATCACGCACTCACTCATGTTGTCACGGAGTGTTGCTGGATTCGACAGCTTTTTAGCGAGCTTCATCACCCCTTGACGGCTACTACGGTTGTTTTTTGTGACAATGTCAACACAGTTTACATGGCCTCTAATCTGGTTCAGCACCGACGTACCAAGCACATTGAGATCGACATTCACTTTGTTCGAGAAAAGGTGTCTCTTGGTCAGGTCCGGGTTCATCATGTGCCATCGTCGCGCCAATATGCTGAGATTATGACAAAAGGACTTTCCTCGTAGCTCTTCTCGCAATTTCGAACCAGCTTGTGCTTACTGCCGACACACGCACAAACTGAGGGGGGATGTTACACTACAGGAATCAGCTAGTTTGCCATCTGGCCAGTACAGACGGCAAAGAGTGAGTGAAATACAGATGGCAAAGATTTTGCCGTCAACCGGTTGACGGCAAAGGTAGACGGCAACCCCTAAATCGGCAAAGGCATACTTTGCCGTCAGCACTTAGTCGGGCAGACGACAAATAGTTTGCCATCAGTGGTTCCCTTTTGCCGTCAGCTCTCTTAGCCAGACGGCAAAAAACAGCAGCTGGACAGAACCTCCTCATAACGGACGGCGTTAATTATTTTGCTGTCTGGCGGCAGGTGGGCAGACGGCAAAGTTTGCCCATTTGCCGTCTGGCGGCGCGAGAGCAGACGGCAAAGTCTGGCAGGTTTGCCGTCTGGCGGCCCATGAACAGACGGCAAAGTCTGGCCAGTTCGCCGTCTGGCGGCCCACGGGCAGACGGCAATGTTCTGGGCTGGGCTGCCTACTGCTCCAGGAAGCACAGGCCTTCGCCACGTGTCCTCTTTGCCGTCTGGAAGAAGAAGACGGCAAAAGGCACTATTTATTCTTTGTCATCTGCCCACTGACGGCAAATTTTTTGCATACTTTTTTTTTGATTTAAAACCTTAATTTCAGCAGTTTATATACACAATATATCACATATATAGTTCACAGCAACAGAATTTGGCAGAGATGACACATATATAGTTCATAGCAATGTTCCATAGCACATCCATATCAAATATCACACATGAAGTATACCAAATGTCCATAGCTGGCTAGTCCATAGCAAATATAAGAGTACAACGTGTTCCATAGCAAATGAACAAAGCGGACGTCACATATTTGGCACTACAACAAATCTCTTCATGTCCATATCGTAGTCCAATGAGCATCCGTGTGGCAACATACAAGATGAAATCATCAACATGTCAAATTTTGACACAACAACAAAATAAAGGGCTTTAAATCATCAAAGGTACATGAGGAAGCAGGCTACTGGATTGATCATTCCAGAGGGTAGCTAGCAATTCTATTCCGGCAAGAAAATGCACGCTGACATACGTACACGCAGCACCCTGATCTATTGTTTCCTACGGCTGCACAACAACACACCTAAGACATCCATAATTTTATAATCTGAATGGTATTTTTGTAATCCAAAGTTAGTTGTCCTCCGATGAAGCAATTAACTATTGTCTATATAAACTATTTGCTATTGTTACGTGCAAACAAAATAGGAAGTATATTTCTTCAAGAAAGCCTACGTACTTGGTTCAGCCAAAAATATGCCATGAACAAGCTTAATTATTCCTGTTCTGCATTTAACGGTTGTTTGTTTCCATCTACCGTTTCATCTTTTGGCTGTAATCTTTACTTGATAAAGGGGGAGATGCGTATAGTTGGAAGCCTCATATGCAATGCTAATCACCTTTTGGAGGTTATATGGCTTTCCTATAATTACTTTATTCACTATGATCTTTCGGATCTGTTATTAGTCTTCTATGTAATTTGAACAAATACCGATCAGCACGTAAGCAACATCTCCATACAAGAAGGTTACACTGACATTTAGTATTGTAAGATTTTCCCAAAAGTTTCAATGATTATGGACGATAAGGAACAGTTTATGTTCATTTTAAGGTTGCAATTACCAGTGTTGAAGAACAGATATAGCTTAAAATCTGAGACAAGAGAAGAGAAATACTCAAGTTAATTCTGAACAGTTAATTATTTGTTGTAATAGCAGAATTAATATTTTATTATTGAAAGCAATATTTGATTAGTTGATGGATGCAGCAAGAAATCATATATGAAGTTATCCTTCGAGGTCATGTTCGGTGCTACCAAGGAATTTCCTCTCTAAAGATATAGTACAGTGACGCGGGCTGTTTTTACACGTTATTCTTGCATAATGAGTTGTGTTCAAGACTCTTAGCCAAGGTTAGCTCGCCTCCAGGAGTAGGGATGTTAGGATCTGGATTACTAAACCATCAAGATACAATTTCACTTATATTCATGTAGATTTATTTCTATGGATGTCTATATCAACCATACTATGAGCACATCCATTTTGTGTTCTCTTAATGCCTATGTATCTTCATATTGAATTACTAAGGTTTGATATAAAAATTTGAATCTTACTCTCAAGTTTGATCTTCAAGAATCCATACAGCTACTAGTCTCCACTTTGACAAATTTGAGACCTATGTAAATGAGATAGGTAGGCACTAACCGTACTCGATCTCAAAGATTCGGACAACCACCAAGATTATTGCCGCTTGAGCCTGGTGCATGTGAAGATCCATCATTATTTGATCCATGGCCTGATTGATGCTGCATGAAGCATTACATGGTGAGCAGGACATTCGGGCTAAGAAAAGCAATAATAGTGCGTGCAAGTATTTCAGTTAACTGACCGCAGGGTGCGGAGTAAAGGTAGGCATCTGCATAGCGGGCATACCATTCTGGGCACAATAAGCCTACAAATTATGTTTGAGGAGTGAAGGTTAAGTACTGGTAGTAAAAAACTGCATGTACGTGCTTGGCTATTAAGGAACTAACCGCAAACATTGCAAAGCATTGACTACTTTCTGCCAACAACGCCTGCTGCGTCCTCTCATCAGCCAGTCGCCTCTCCTCCGCCCTCTCCTCCGCCGCCAGTCACCTCTCCTCCGCCAACCTCGCCTCCAACCTCTCATCCAGCAGTCGCCTCTCCGCCGCCAGTCGCCTCTCCTCCGCCAGTCGGGCCTACAGAATATGGCATTGCAATCGCATCTTCAAATCCAACACTAAGTAAGAATTAAAAAAAAAAGCATATATAGAAGGACTTGTATAGACTACCTCCATCTCAACCATAGCTGGAGTCCAGCGTTGACATGTAGAAGATTTTGAGATACCTAACCGAGCTTTGTAATCAGGGAGAGTGCGACAGGAAGATGCCTCCTGCAATCGCTTCCTTGCCATGTTTCCTGCCACCTCTAGAGATCATAACCAATGCGTGGTCAAGGGGCTCCGATGTCACATAATACTCGGGGCCTTTCAGCTCTTTTGCCTTCTCTTTAAATTTGTCCATCCGATTGTAGGCAGTCTTGCTGGTGTACGCAGACGATGTGTCATTCTCATCATAAGGCGTGGCTGATCTGAATGCTCCCTTATGGGCCAAAGCATACGACACGAAAAAGGTTGGGCAATGGAGCACTATGGTGAGACGCCTGCAACCAAAGCAACATGATTAAGATTTCATCACAAGGATTGGCAACATGTATGACAAGAAAAAGCTTATGAAGAATAAATTGATGGGAAGAAAGACATACCCAACGTTCCTCGTACTCCTTAATGTTCAAGTTGCCTTGATGGTGTGGTGGATCCTCCATTGCGGCTCGCCGATTTCTATAATCTTGGTTTTCGCCCTATACTCTTTGGAACACCAATAGTCCACGATCCGCTCCCAGCACTCCCCCTTATCGGCGCACCATCTAGGAGTAACCTAATTGATCAATTGTGACTCATATACGTCAAAAAGAAATTGAGTGCCAGCCTGTTGAGGAAATAACAAGCATGAACATACTTTACATGCATGTACTGGTCGTTCTTAAGATGGCGTTTCCTACCGGGTTTCTTATCAAGACTCTCATAGCCTTGAGCTGCCTTATAAGTGCGGATGGCTAAAGGGTGCACCTCGTGCATCTGATAGAGCACAAGCTTCTTGCAATGTCCGTTGACGATCGCTCATGTCTCCTCCAACTTTCCATCCTCGCATCTATAGAAATCCTGCAAATACACGCGAGATCAACTGAGATTAGGCAATTGACTAGCTATGGATTATATATATGCAGTGTGTGAAGGAAACTTAATGATTACCCAAAGTTCAGCAAAGACCCGCTCGGCTTTGTTGTGAGACTCGATGTTGTTGGCTACACCAAGATGCTTAAAGGCTTTGTAGTGGTCCCAAGTCCGTGCTGGCTCCAGAACATTGCCATCCCCAGGCAAAGTAACCATGCCAGGGTAATGCTCCCTAATGAGGATCCCAAGGACGCCTTTCACATGCCGGTACTTATGCTGGACATCTCCAACTTTCGTCCAACCGCTCCATAATGAGAAGCCAAAGTTATTAGCAATTATTGCATACATTGAAGGTAGAAAATGGGAAGCCAAAGTTAGTTACCTTTCTCCATATGGAGCAATACATGGCCTCTGCTTGATAGGAAGCCCTCGTTCCGGGAGCGTTGACGAACCACGCATGTACACAGACAGACCCTCCTCAACTCAGATGTAACTAACATCTGCCTCATCGGCGGTCGGGGTCCCCGACCGATCGTCATCCTCCTCTGACGACAATGCTCATTCACCATCTCCTCCTCAGACACAGGGGAGTGAGACACCAGCTCATCCTCCACCCCCTCATCCTCAGGTGATGACACGGCAGGTGGTGGCGAGGGAGGCCGGACCGGGTTTCTCTTAGCCTTTCCTTCACCTGCACCTCTTCCCCGGCCTTTTCCTCTTCCTCGACGAGCCTGAGGATGAGAGGAAGCCTGACGAGGATCGGCGAGAAAACTGCTAAGTAGACATCTCGCTAGGGGGAGTGGGGCCTTATTTGCCGGGTCACTCCTTTTTTGTTGCGGGCCCACCATGCTTCACTCACCTGCTATGACAAAAAGTTTTATAGTTCAAATAAATAAGCATAAGTTCAAAGAATTGTCGCAATGAGAATTACTAAGGCAATTATAGAACAAATAAATTATAGTTCAAATAAATAAGCATAAGTTCAAAAAATATATGCAATGAGAATTACTAAGGCAATTATAGTACAAAAACTACATTATACTTCAAATAAATAAGCATAAGTTCAAAAAATATACATAATGAGAATTACTAAGGCAATTATAGTACAAAAACTACATTATACTTCAAATAAATAACCATAAGTTCAAAAATAATACAAATTCAACACTACAGCATGTTTGAGAACATTCGGGCCATGGTAAAGCAACTAGTACAAAATCAACATTACAGTCCAACACTACGACTAAAAATAGTCAGGATCATCCGGATCACAATCTGTCTCTTCTTTGGGGTCAGTTCGAGCCTCATCATTAGTATCATGCGTGTCATCAAGGATGTCGTCCTCATGTTGACCATCATTGTCACCCTCATCGGCAATGCCTACACATAACCGTTCAAGCATTGATAGGTCTGCCACATTTGTAACCTCTACTTCTTCCTCTTCTGCTTCTTCTTCTTCATTGTCAATGTGTACTTCCATGTGTGGATGGATGTTGAGACGGCCTGTAGGCCCATTTTCTTCTTGGAAAAATTCTCCATCATATGTGTTGTAGGAGATATGCCCTAGAGGCAATAATAAATGTTATTATTTATCTCCATGTTCATAATTATGTTTATATTCCGTGCTATAACTGCTATTGTTCTTGAGTCTGCAATAACCACGAGGCTCGGAGGGAAACTCATATACACATGTGGAATAATAAACGGTAAAAAGTATTCCTAGTCAAGCCTCTAAGACTACCTCAAGTGTTGCATGATGGTTCTGTTTTCCTAATCATGGGCATGACTATGCCGGCAACTTTTGAGGGCACAATGTTAGGAGAACACTTGTGTTGAATTGACCCGATTGATGTTATGCTATGAGATATCTTCGTCACAAGTTAATGGTTAATAACACAGAGAAAGTTAACATTTTCATAATTCCTTAGACCATGAGAGTACCGAGTTCCTTCACACTTGCTTCAAGAACTTTGGGGTTTGTTAAACATCATCCTTAAATGGGTGGCAATTATGGCGGCTTACGGGTTCATGAAAAAGTATGACAAGTAACTTGATAGCTCAAGATTTTGATTTACTCCTCCGATCATGGAGAGATATTATTTGGGCCCTCTCGGTGTCATTGTATCCATCATCGTCGGGCCAGACACAGCGTGATTTGATCACGGGGATGCCTGTACACAGAAACGAGAAAAGAGAACAAAAACCGGTAACGAGGAAACTGGCATAGTGTACAAAGTTGTTGATCAATGCGGATGCCAATCAATCTCACATCGGGTATTTGTAACATATCGTGAAGCAACAGGAATAGCACACGGCAACTAGAGGTTCACTCGAATGTTCTTTCGTGTGAGTATAGGGATCAATATGGGTGTCCACGGTTCCGCTATTGATCATTGATCGGAAAGTGTTCCGGTCATGTCTAAACTTCGCAAACCTACAGGGTCGCACGCTTAAGGGTCATCTATCTACTGTATACTAGATAGGGAGTCTAAGAGAAAGTCATCGGAAAAGTTTCGGAGATGACGGAAAAGTTCAGGAGAGAAAACCGGAAAAGTTTCGATAAAACCGAAAAGTAATTTCGGAGTAAACAATTGAGCCAAAGAGGTTTTGGCATACGCCTGGAACTTTTTGGGGGGTTCTAGATTGTTCTGGTAACTTCTTGAATTTTTTCGGAGAAAAAAAGGGAAATGTTCCGGAGCTGCCGGAAATGCTTTGGTAGCTTTTCGCTAATGAAAATCATTGATCCAGAAATGTTCTGGAATGCGAACAAAATTATTTTAGTGGGTACTGGAAATGTTCTAGACCTACAAAAATATTTTCGGTTCAAACGGTTGCGGAAAATGTTTTCATGAATAGTGAAAAGCACTTTATGAGCAGGTTTTAATGTGGTTTTCTTCTAGAAGGAATTCCCTATTTTTGGAGAGAGGATAAGGTGGATGGAAAGGTGGTGTGGCCCCCCCAAGGGGGCCGCCAATTTCGTCCATGGCCTTGGGGGGCCCCCATGGGGCTTCCTTCCACCATTTGGTGGATATGAACAAGCCCTCCTTATGTGGCATGGTGAAATATCCAAACCCTTTTTGGTCTTTTCACCCCTTGCCTCTACCCCTTGCTCCTCCTATAAATAGAGATGGAGATGGCTCTCCAAAGTCAGAAATTCTCTCACTAACAAATGCCATGCATAATCAGGCTTTCTCTCTCCCTCCCATGAAATAGTTTCGTAGAGCCGAAAGGCTATCTAGGTTCCGGTGGGAACTAGTTCTGGACGGCGAAGCCCTGCCGGATAGCTGACACCGTATGTGTGCAACTTGGTAGAGAGGTCATAGTTTCAATCTTAGTTCGAGTGTGCCTCCCGAAGGGCTGTCCGAGTGACCGCCCAAGTTTCTAGGGGCCTCCCGAAGGGCTGTCCGAAGATCAGTCCGGTGGGACCATCCGAGGGACTGTCCGGAGATCCATCCGGTGAGCTGGCGAGGGAGTACATCCTCGCGGTTGGGAGGTTATAAAATCCTAGCTGTGGGGATCTGGACCAATGATCTTCACCAACTCTACTTCCGCTGCGCTACGAGTTGGTAACGATCAGATCAAAAACCTTGTATGACTCTTCATAGTGGTCCTGGGATGGTGCGTACGTCGGAAACTTTTTGTTTTCTGCCGTGTTCCCCTACAGTGGCATCATGAGCCATGCTATGCGTAGATGCAGGTTGTAATCTAGAATACATGAGATGTATGGATGTTGCACAATATAATTTTAATGTAGATGAGTTCTATTGCCGAAAATTATTTGTGTGGGTAGCAGATGAAATCTATTACCCGATGTTCTTGTTCCTTCCCTGGAACTTGCGTATTTCCGATCTTGATAACAGCATGGTGGAGTTTCAAAGTTTTGACAATCCACGATCGTGATCGATCAACGAAGTGCTAATAGTTCGTTGAATTCCACCATAGTTAAGAGATAGATGAAATTTCACAGACTAAAGGGCAACGAAGATATGATCTGCATGGGGGTCATGCGTATGACGAAGTTCAGCACGGGGTTTGAGATTTTATTATCTCACGCTTCATACACCCCGCAAAGATAATCTAGCGACTTGAATAATCATATTTGATGATAAACGTTGGTAGCTGCGGTTTGGTTAAAAACTTAGAAGCCACGTAAAATAAAATCTTGTATGAACGGACTAGAGGCGGCTAACTTGGTTTTGCAGGATGACATATGATGTGCATATGACGTGGTAGTCTTTGTCATATTTAATTTGATTATGTATGAGATGACTATATGATGTAAATTAATTAACATGACCTACGTGTCATGATTCGGCATGATGGCTGGAGCCATATGATTGTCACTTTTATGACTTGTGAGTCAACCTTATATAATGCACTAATTTTATTAGCTATAGAGATAGCAATATTATCTGGTGCATCGACAAGGTGGTGGCAATCTTCGCGGAGGTGAACACCGACGCAAATGCCGAAGACGAAGAAATAAAAGACTTATCCGTCAGAAAGGGCTATACCATATCATGCTATTATGAATTGTCTGAGATGTTAATCCCTTATAATGCACTGCTACTTGTAAGCTGCGTTGGATTTTTATCCCCGAAGAGGAGAGGATGATGCAGCACAGTAGAGTAAGTATTTCCCTCAGTTAAGAAACCAAGGTTATCAATCCAGTAGGAGAACCAAGCAACACCACGTAAAGAACAACTACACACAAAACACAAACCTTCGCACCCAACGCAAACGAGAGGTTGTCAATCTCTCGGCGGTCAAGTAACGAGATTAAATGGTATATGATAGATTGATAAATAAATAAAAGATAAAAAAGTGCAGCAAGTATTTTTGGTATTTTTGTATAAGTAAACGAGATAGATCTTATGATAAAAGTAGACCCGGGGGCCGTAGGATTCACTAGTGGCATCTCTCTTAAGAAAATAGCATACGGTGGGTAAACAAATTACTGTTGAGCAATTGATAGAAAAGTAAATAATTATGACGCTATCCAAGGCAATGATCATGATATAGGCATCACATCCAAAACAAGTAGACCGAAACGATTATGCATCTACTACTATTACTTCACACATCGACCGCTATCCAGCATGCATCTAGTGTATTAAGTTCATAGGAACGAAGTAATGCATTAAGAACGATGACATGATGTAGTCAAGACAAAAGCATATAAGAATTCATCCCAACTTGTTATCCTTAATGGCAACAACACAAGCGTATCAACTCCTCTATTGTCACTAGGACTGAACACCGCAAGATTGAACCCATTACCGAGCATCTCTTCCCATTGCAAGAAGATCTAATCTAGTTGACCAAACCAAACCAAAACTTCGGAGAAGAAATACAAGGCTATACTAAATCATGCATAAAAGATATCAGCAAAGAACTGAAGTAAAACAAGGATAGATCTGATCATAAACTCACAATTCATCGGATCTCACCAAACAAACCGCACCAAGTCATTACATCGGATGGATCTCCATGAAGATCATGGAGACCATTGTATTGTGATACAAAGAGAGAGAGAGAGAGAGAGAGAGAGAGAGAGAGAGAGAGAGAGAGAGAGAGCCATCTAGCTACTACCTAAGGACCCGTAGGTCTATGGTGAACTACTCACGTATCTTCAGAGAGGCGGCAAGGATGATGTAGAGCCCCTCCGTGATGAGTTCCCCCTCCGACGGAGTACCGGAAAAGGCCTCCAGATGGGATCTGGTGAGAACAGAGGCTTGCGGCGGCGGAAAAAGTTATTTTGTGGACTCCCTGTAGGGTTTTGGAATATTTGGGAATTTCTAGAGGTGGAGGTAGGTCGGTTGGAGCAAGGAGGGGCCCACACAGCACTGGTGCGTGCCCCCCAGGGGCGCGCCCTGGTGTTGTGTGGGGGCCCTCCAGCGTGAGCTTCCATAGCCTCCAAGTTCCTGGTGATCCTTATCTTCAATAAAAAATCCTCAAAAAGTTTCGGGACGATTTGATCTTATCTGATATTGATTTCCTGCAAACCAAAAACAGGGCAGAAAACAGGAACTGGCACGTGGCACTAAGTTAATAGGTTAGTCCCCAAAAATGATATAAAAGTGTATAAAATGATAATAAAAACATCCAAGAATTATAATATCATAGCATGGAACAAGCAAAAACAATAGATACGTTGGAGACGTATCAGCATCCCCAAGCTTAACTCCTGCTCGTCCTCGAGTAGGAAAGTGATAAAACATATTTTTGATTGTGGAATGCTACCGAACATACTTCAAGTTATTTTCTTAGCATAGACATGAGGACTTAGATGATTCAAAGCAATAGTCTATATTTGACTTGAAGACATAGATCTCAAGTGATGCTAACAAGCAACCATGCCTTTCAGAATAACAATGCTAAAGTAAATTATCCCGAGCCCATTATGCTCAATCATTGATCCATTCATGATGCACACTCGAATATCAATCATACTCCATGCACACACATGACCACATGACCCCCTAGTTGGTGCTTTCAAAGAGAAGGGTGAGACTCAACATAAAAATAAATAGAAATGCCCTTCGCAGAGGGAAGCATTGATTTACAGAGGTGCCAGAGCTCAAGTTTTAAAAGAGATGAAAACATTATTTTGGGAGGCATGCTTTTCTCGTCAACGAGAACGACTTAAGGTTCCCAACACTTTTCACATTGGATACATCGTAGGCAGTTCCCAAACAGAAAATAAATATTTTTTTCTCAATTGCCCCATCATCGTTTCAGTTTCATCAAGAATTTGGTCTTTCTACTGTCACATCCAAGAGAATGATTTTTTTTGTTTCCACCATTACTTTTCACAATCCATGGCTAACCGAATTCACGGGTGCCCTCCATACCATCACATTCCATTTATTTTTGGAACTGGGCATCCCTTTTACCGCCACACTCTCGTGCAGTGACAAGTGAATAAACACTCATCGTGAGAATAACATATCCAACATGAAAATCATTGGCCACCCCTCACCGCTTCATAAGCGATACGGGCACACAAAAGAGAAAATATTTTTGAGATTTTTTTAGAGATGGCACATGCAAATTTACTTAGGACGGCAATGAAATACCGCATATATGTAGGTATGGTGGACACAAATGGCAAAAACAAGGTTTAAGGGTAATGGATGCACCAGCAGTATTCCCGCTTAGTACAAGATGAATGCTAGAATAAAGATTGATAAGTGCCCAACTAGAAAATCATGATGATGCACATGCATACATAAAACATGACCAACATCGAACAATACACCACTAGTAGGATATAACTTCATTGCATAACTATTGACTTTATGTGCTTGCATAGGGAATCATAAACCTTAACATCAATATTCATACTAGAGCATAATTGACTCACTAGCATAACTCACATATCATCATCCACATATCTCAAAACTATTACAAAGAATCAAGTTTTTCATGTCCCATAAAAATTTTGTATGCTAGTTTTCATTATTGTACTTGAATATTCGTCACATAGGGACCAAACATCATATCTTGTACCAATTACCAAGACTATTTTCACACTCTCAAAAAGATATAAGTGAAGCAAGAGAGTGAATTTCTGCAAAATTTTCTAACATTCTCAAAAAGATATAAGTGAAGCAAGAGAACTAGTTTCTTCAAAACATATGGCATTCTCAAAAAGATATAAGTGAAGCATGAGAACAAGTTTCTTCAAAACATTCACACCACCGTGCTAAAAAAGATATAAGTGAAGCACTAGAGCAACCACCTAGCTCAACAAATTTAAGTGAAGCACAAAGAGCAATTCTAACAAATTATGATGATGTGAGGCCATCTCAAGCAAATGTGTTCAGAGGTGATGATTGTGACAAACTAAAAAGTAAAGACTCATATCATCGAAGATGCTCCAAGCAAAACACATATCATGTGATGAATAAAAATATAGCCTTGAGTGTGTTAATGATAGTCGTTACAAGAAAGAGGGGATGACTTCTGGGGCATCCCCAAGCTTAGACGCGTGAGTCTCCTTAGATATTACCTTGGGGTGCCTTGGGCATCCCAAAGCTTTGGCTTTTGCATCTCTTCATTCCTTCATCCATCGTCGTCACACCCAAAACTTGAAAACTTCAATCACACAAAACTCAACAAAACCTTCGTGAGATCCGTTAGTATAACCAAACAAATCACTACAATAAGTACTGTTCAAAACCCATTCAAACTTTATTTAGCATTATAGGTACTGTGTTCTCACTTTCCCATGGCTTGCACCCCCCGATACAATCTATAGTTTCATAAAAACAAGCAAACAATGCATCAAAAACAGAATCTGTCAAAAACAGAACAGTCTGAAGCAATCTGTCGAAAAGCAATACTACTGTAACTCCAAAAATTCTGAAAAATTAGGACAACGTGGAAAATTTGTATATCAATCTGCTGTAAAAAATTCAGACTCGTTTAACGATCTGATGAATTTGAAAAATTCCTGGACTGGGCGTCAAAGTTTCTGTTTTTCACAGAATTGCATTCACAAGCATCCATATCATCCCAAAGGTCTTACTTGGCACAAACACTGATTAAAATATATAAAACCATCTCAAAACATAAGAAATTAAAGGAAAATCAAAAGAACAGAAACAAAAATTGAAAAACAAAAATTTATTTTATTCGTTGGGTTGCCTCCCAACAAGCTCTTTCTTTATAGCCATTAAGATAGGGTTGAGATCTCAATGATGCTCACATGAAAGATAAAAATTGAAACACAAAGAGAGCATCATAAAACATGTGACAAACACATTTAAGTCTAACATACTTCCTATGCATAGGCATTTTATAAGCAAACAAATTATCAAGACAAGCAACATCTAGCATATGCAAATAGGAAGAAGAAAGAAACAATAGCAATCTCAACATGAAGAGAGGTAATTTAGTAACATGAAAATTTCTACAACCATATTTTCCTCTCTCATAATAATTACATGTAGGATCATAGTCAAATTCAACAATATAGCCATCACATAACATATTCTCGATATGATCCACACGCATGCAAAGATGACACTCTTCCAAAATAGTGGGATTATTATCAACTAAAGTCATGACCTCTCCAAACCCACTTTCATAAAAAAATTCATAAGATTGAACACTATCCAAATATGTGGGATTCTTTTTATTTAAAGTTGACATTCTTCCATACCCAATTCCAATATTATTGCAAGCATTATTATCAATATCATAATCATCATGATGCATAAATAAATTTTCAAGATCATAAGAAACCCCAATCGTGATCATTACAATGAGTAGTAAACATAACAAAATCATCATCCCGAAGCTTGGGGTTTTTAATATCATCAACATAATTGACAATAATAGAATTTATAATAACATTATTGCAATCATGCTTTTCATTCAAGGAGCTATCACGAATCACCTTATAAAGCAAAACTTCATAGAGATGATCAAGTGCACTCAAATCACATGCAATTGGTTCATCATAAATTGGTCTTTTGAAAAGATTAGCAAGTGGATGAGGATCCATAACAATAGATTTTGAGCAAGCAAAGATGCAAGCAAATAAAAGGCACATGGCAACACAAACAAAGATAGAAAACAAGAAAAAAGCAAATGGAAAAGGCCAATATTTTTGTAAAAAATTTTAGGAGTGGGGGAGATGAAAACGAGAGGCAAATGGCAAATAAAGTAAATGCAAAGATAAGAGTTGAGAGTGTAGGTACTTGGTAACGGCGCTAGAAATTAGCAAGTTGAAGATGTTGGCTTGATCCTCCCCAGCAACGTGGCCAGAAATTCTTCCAGCTACTTGTAAACTGCGTTGGATTTTTATCCCCGAAGAGGAGAGGATGATGCAGCACAGTAGAGTAAGTATTTCCCTTAGTTAAGAAACTATGGTTATCAATCCAGTAGGAGAACCAAGCAACACCACGTAAATAGCACCTACACACAAAACACAAACCTTCGCACCCAATGCAAACGAGAGGTTGTCCATCTCTCGGCGGTCAAGTAACGAGATTAAACGGTATATGATAGATTGATAAATAAATAAAAGATAAAAAAGTGCAGCAAGTATTTTTGGTATTTTTGTATAAGTAAACGAGATAGATCTTATGATAAAACTAGACCCGGGGGCCGTAGGATTCACTAGTGGCATCTCTCTTAAGAAAATAGCATACGGTGGGTAAACAAATTACTGTTGAGCAATTGATAGAAAAGTAAATAATTATGACGTATCCAAGGCAATGATCTTGATATAGGCATCACATCGAAAATAAGTAGACCGAAACGATTCTGCATCTACTACTATTACTTCACACATCGACCGCTATCAGCATGCATCTAGTGTATTAAGTTCATAGGAACGAAGTAATGCATTAAGAACTATGACATGATGTAGTCAAGACAAAAGCATAAAAGAATTCGTCCCAACTTGTTATCCTTAATGGCAACAACACAAGCGTATCAACTCCCCTTCTGTCACTAGGACTGAACACTGCAAGATTGAACCCATTACCGAGCACCTCTTCCCATTGCAAGAAGATCTAATCTAGTTGGCCAAACCAAACCAAAATTTCGGAGAAGAAATACAAGGCTATACTAAATCATGCATAAAAGATATCAGCAAAGAACTCAACTAAAACAAGGATAGATCTGATCATAAACTCACATTTCATCGGATCTCAACAAACACACCGCACAAAGTCATTACATCGGATGGATCTCCATGAAGATCATGGAGACCATTGTATTGAGATACAAAGAGAGAGAGAGAGAGCCATCTAGCTACTACCTACGAACCCGTAGGTCTGTGGTGAACTACTCACGCATCATCGGAGAGGCGGCAAGGATGATGTAGAGCCCCTCCGTGATGAGTTTCCCCTCCGGCGGAGTACCGGAAAAGGCCTCCAGATGGGATTTGGCGAGAATAGAGGCTTGCGGCGGTGGAAAAAGTATTCCATGGACTCCTTGTAGGGTTTTGGAATATTTGGGAATTTATAGAGGTGGAGGTAGGTCGGTTGGAGCAAGGAGGGGCCCACACGGCACTAGGGCGCGCCCCCCTGGGGCGCGCTCTGGTGTTGTGTGGGGCCCTCCAGCGTGATCTTCCATAGCCTCCAAGTTCCTGGTGATCCTTATCTTCAATAAAAAATCCTCAAAAAGTTTCGGGACGATTTGATCTTATCTGATATTGATTTCCTATGAAACAAAAACAAGGTAGAAAACAGGAACTGGCACGTGGCACTAAGTTAATAGGTTAGTCCCCAAAAATGATATAAAAGTGTATAAAATGATAATAAAAACATCCAAGAATAATAATATCATAGCATGGAACAAGAAAAAATAATAGAGACGTTGGAGATGTATAATGCACCCTTTTGATTGTGCAGTAGTCGCTTTTATTAGGGTGATCTCTCACTTAAAATATCAATTTGTTAGTGTTCTCCCAATTGTAGGACCGTCACAACATGTATCCTTTCGGGGTGCCACATGCTACCATGGGTACGAACGGCTGAAAAGTGTAAGGCGGGTGAGTTGATACCTCGCAACGAGATCACTTGGTTGTCTTGACGTTCAGGCAGGAAAGTCCTAAGTTCGGATCACGCGCATCGAAAGATGAACAAGAGTCACCTAGAGATGTGATTGGCCAGTTGGCCTACCGGTTGAGATTTTCGTCATCTGTGATGCTACCATCGTGCCGAGAAATTGAGACATGGGTCTTGAATCACTCACAATCAATTATGAGACATTGATTTGAGTGGGAGTGTGCTTTAAAATTGAACAATTTAATCACTAAGTGCAAATCGAAAGACTCACATAGAGATGTGATTGGCAAGTTTTCCTACCGGTTGAGATTTTCGTCATCTGTGATGCTACCATCGTGGTGACAATCAAGACATGGTTCTTGGATCACTCACAATCTAATATGAAAATATTGATTTGAGTGGGAGCGCACTTTAGGATTGAATTGTTTAAATGCTAGTGCAATTAATTATGAACATTGTCTAAGTAAAATTTGCATAATAGTTGTAGAATAATGGCTCGCTGATGACCCACAAGTATAGGGGGTAAATCGTAGTCCTTTTGATAAGAAAGAGTGTCAAACCCAACGAGGAGCAGAAGGAAATGACAAGTGGTTTTCAGCAAGGTAGTTTCTGAAAGCACTGAAACAAGCGGTAACAGATAGTTTGGTGGCAAGATAATTTGTAACAAGTAACTAGTAACAAATGTAAATAAGGTGCAGCACGATAGCCCAATCCTTTTGAGTGCAAAGGAAAGGCCGAAACAAGTACTTATAGTGATGCAAACGTTCTTGAGGACACACGGGAATTTCATCTAGTCACTTTCACCATGTTCATTTGATTCGCGTTCGCTACTTTGATAATTTGATATGTGGGTGGACCGGTGCTTGGGTGCTTTTCTTACTTGAACAAGCCTCCCACTTATGATTACCCCCTCTCGCAAGCATCCGCAACTACGAAAAGAGAATTAAGACAAAGTCTAACCATAGCAATAAACGTTTGGATCCAAATCAGCCCCTTACGGAATAGCGCATAAACTGGGGTTTAAGCTTCTGTCACTCTAGCAACCCATCATCTAATTACTACTCCACAATGTGTTCCCTTAGGCCCATGAATGGTGAAGTGTCATGTAGTCGACGTTCACATGACACCACTAAGAGAATCACAACATACATATCATCAAAATATCGAACAAATACCAAATTCACATGATTACTTATGACAAGACTTCTCCCATGTCCTCAAGAACAAAAGTAACTACTCACACATCATCATCATCTTCATGATCAAAGAAGTAATGAATGACATAAAGGATCTGAGCATTTAATATCTCACGAGGCAAACCAACTAGCATCAACTACGATAAGTAATCAACACTACAAGCAAATCACAAGTAGCAATCTATAGTTTTGACACAAAGATTGGATACAAGAGATGAACTAGGGTTTGAGATGAGATGGTGTTGTTGATGATGATGATGATGAAGATTGGTCCTCCCACGATGAGAGGGTTGTTGGTGATGACGAAGGTTTCGATTTCCCCCTCCTGGAGGGAAGTGTCCCCGGTAGAATCTGCCAGCTGGAGAGCAAAAGTGCTCCTGCTCTAGTTCCGCCTCGTGGCAGCGGCGCCTCATCCCGAAAGTCTCCCCATAAAAGTTTTAGGGTAAAATGAGCTATATACCAGAAGGAGGAGGCCTGAGGTGGGCCAGGGCCTCCACACAACACCAGGGCGCCCCCCCCTGGGAGGGGGCCCCCAGGTGCTGTGTGGGCACCTGGCACCCCTCCTCCAGTGGATCTTTGGCCCAGTATTTTCTATATATTCCAAAATAATTCTTCGTGGAATTTCAGCCCATTTGGAGATGTGCAGAATAGGTATCTCTGCTGTAACTTTTTTAGGCCCTGAAATCCAGCTGCCGGCATTCTTCCTGTTTGTGTAAACCTTGCATATTAAGAGAGAAAAAGGCATTAGAAATACTCCATGAAGTGCTATATTGATCAAATACTTTATAAATAGCAGCAATAAAACATGATGCAAAATGGACGTATCAACTCCCCCAAGCTTAGACCTCGCTTGTTCTCAAGCGAAAGCCGAAATCGAAAAACATGCCCACATGCTTAGAAAGAGAGGTGTCGATAAAAACAAAATACGAACATGGAAGCATCATGAACAATAGCATAGCAGCAACAAGAATTATCATAAGCTTCCCATGCACAAGTAACAATTCACCACAATGCTGAAGTATGAAGCATAAACATTCTTGAGAACTAACAAACTATGTTCTTAGTCAACAACGCAATTGCAATTCATTGTACTTTCAGGAAGGGTCACATGTAGGAGCCTTTTGGCAAGTCCACATACTCAACTATCATTTAGTCTTTCATAATTGCTAACACTCACACCATACATATGGAGCATCAAGCTTCAGCCGGACACAGATGAAGATAGGGATTCCAACTTATTCACCTCAAGGGTGATGTCAACAATAATAACTCATGCCCATCCACATTCAACTGGACATATGTGCCTAGATGTTTCCCCACCACAAGATGCTTGCCAAAATATAAAATAAAAAGGAATTGGGAGAATAACTTTGACACTTTGCATAAAAGTAAAAGATAGGCCCTTCGCAGAGGGAAGCAGAGGTTGCCATGCGCTTTCAATGTTGGATGCACTTAACTCTTATTGCAAAGGAACGTCACATGATATTGCCCCTTGTGATAGCAACATTTATTATGCAGTTTGTCGCTTTTATTCTTCACCATCACAAGTTCGTACCACGCTTGTTTTCCCTTACAATAAAAGATCATACATATTTAGGAGCAATTTTTATTGCCTTATTGCACCGATGGCAACTTACTTGAAGGATCTTAGTCAATCCATAGGTAGGTATGGTGGACTCTCATGACATGAATTTGGTCAAGGGGTTTGGATGCACAAGTAGTATTTCTACTTAGTGTGGAATTTTGGCTAGCAAAGGTTTTGGGCAAGCACCCCATGTTGGAGGATCCATGACAATATACCTTCTATGTGAATATGAACAAACATAACTCATTACATTGTCTTCCTTGTCCAACCTCAACCGTTTGACATACAATACTTAGTGGGTGCTCACAATCACAAAAGATGTCCAAGATAGTGTATTTGCATGTGAATCTTCTCTTCCTTATTAACTTTTTCATGAATTGCATCATTGACCAATGCTATGTTTGTCAACTTTCAATAAATTTTACCACTTATACTTTTCTTTATGTGATGTCATTACTCACCATAAGATTAGCATATGATCTTTTTTTCTTTTCATTATTTTTGATTGATGCATAAAAGTAAAGAGGGAAGACTCAAACTACTCTTTATTATATAACTCACACACGATTACATAGATTGATAGATGGAAACAAACACTCAAAGATAGATCATACTAAACTTTTATTCTACTAGATCACGACAACACTAATGATCAAATTGAAAAATAGGTAAAGATAATAAAAGTGATGGTGATACGATATCGGGGCACCTCCCTCTTCAGATCAGCATCCGTTCCTTCATAAGCTTGGGAAACATGGTTCTCCCCGATAGATTCCTGGGACGACATATTTTTGGATCTGCCAGAAAACAGCAAGAAACAAGAACAGAAGATATCTCGTGATGCAGTGGTCAAAACGATCCGGGGGATATATATAGATTTTTTATCTTGCACAACAAGTAAACGAGAGGAAAACGGAGTCGGGATGGTGCACCAGGGCTCCACACAGCATCAGGGCGCGCCCCAGGGGGGGCGCGCTCAGGTGCTGTGTGGGCGCCTGGTGGACCCTCTCGGCTTCCTTTTATTTTTGTATTTGTCTAAATATTCCAAAACTGACAGAATATATTTTTGTAGATTTTTCGGAGTCCGTTTACTTACCGTATCATGTACCTATCCCTTTTTCAGTATTCCGGAGTGTTCTGGAAGGACTCCTTGATATGTTCCTCCGGTGTAATAGTGTCAATAATATTAGTCTCAACATTAATGGGTGTACCTGAAATGTAGTGCTTGATCCTTTGTCCATTTACCACCTTCGGGTTAGTACCCACGGTATTGTTGATCTTTATGGCCCCGGAACGATAAACCTCTTCGATAACATATGCTCCTTCCCATTTAGAAAGAAGTTTACCTGCAAAGAACCTGAGACGAGAATTATACAATAAAACATATTCACCCACCTTGAATTTTCTCTTTTGGATTCTCTTATCATGCCAATGTTTGACTTTTTCTTTGAATAGCTTGGCATTATCATAAGCCTGGGTCCTCCATTCATCAAGTGAGCTAATGTCAAATAACCTCTTTTCACCTGCAAGCTTGAAATAATAATTAAGTTCTTTAATAGCCCAATAGGCTTTATGTTCCAATTCAAGAGGTAAGTGACATGCTTTTCCATAAACCAGTTTATAAGGAGACATACCCATAAGATTCTTATAAGCAGTTCTATAAGCCCACAAAGCATCATCTAATTTCTTAGACTAGTTCTTTCTAGATCTATTGACAGTTTTTCTTAGACTAGTTCTTTCTAGATCTATTGACCACTAGATTGAGGATGATAGGGGGATGCAATTCTATGATTAACATCATATTTAGCAAGCATCTTACGGAAAGCACAATGAATAAAATGTGAACCACCATCAGTCATAATATATCTAGGGACTCCAAACCTTGGGAAGAATACCTCCTTAAGCATTTTAATAGAAGTGTTGTGATCAGCACTGCTAGTGGGGATAGCCTCAACCCACTTAGTGACATAATCAATGGCAACAAGAATATGAGTATACCCATTGGAAGAAGGAAAAGGTCCCATATAATCAAAACCCCAAACATCAAATGGTTCAATAACAAGAGAATAATTCATAGGCTTTTCCTGACGTCTACTGATATTACCAATCCTTTGACACTCATCACAAGATAAGACAAACTTACGAGCGTCCTTGAAGAGAGTAGGCCAATAAAAACTGGATTGCAATACCTTATGCGCGGTTCTATCTCCTGCATGGTGTCCTCCATAAGCCTCGGAGTGACACTTCTGAAGACTCTGTTCCTGTTCATGCTCAGGCACACAACGTCTAACAATACCATCCACACCTTCTTTATAAAGATGTGGGTCATCCCAGAAATAGTGTCTCAAATCATAAAAGAACTTTTTCTTTTGCTGGTAAGTAAAACTAGGAGGTATAAACATAGCAACAATATAATTAGCATAGTCTGCATACCAACGAGTACTATAAGAAACATTAACAACAGCTAATTGTTCATCAGGAAAACTATCATTAATAGGTTGTGGGTCATCAAGCATATTTTCCAATGTAGACAAGTTATCAGCCATGGGGTTCTCAGCCCCTTTCCTATCAACAATATGAAGATCAAACTCTTGAAACAAAAGAACCCACCTAATAAGCCTAGGCTTAGCATCCTTCTTTTCCATGAGATATTTAATAGCAGCATGATCAGTATGAATAGTAACTTTGGAATCAACAATATAAGATCTAAACTTATCACAAGCAAACACAATTGCTAGAAACTCTTTTTCAGTGGTAGCATAATTCCTTTGGGCAGTGTCCAAAGTCTTACTAGCATAATGAATAACATTCAGCTTCTTATCAACTCTCTGCCCTAAAACAGCACCAACAGCATAATCACTAGCATCACACATAATTTCAAAAGGTAAATCCCAATCAGGTGGCTGGACAATAGGTGCAGAAATCAAAGCAGACTTAAGAGTTTCAAAGGCTTCTACACAATCATCATCAAAAACAAAAGGAACATCTTTTTGCAAAAGATTGGTAAGAGGCCTAGAAATTTTAGAGAAGTCCTTAATGAATCTCCTATAGAAACCAGCATGACCGAGAAAGCTTCTTATACCTTTGATATCGTTCGGGCATGGCATCTTCTCAATAGCGTCAACCTTAGCCTTATCAACTTCAATACCTCTTTCTGAGATCTTGTGGCCCAAGACAATACCTTCATTAACCATAAAGTGGCACTTGTCCCAGTTCAAGACAAGGTTTGTTTCCTCACATCTCTGCAAAACTCGATCAAGGTTGCTCAAGCAATCATCAAAAGAAGTTTCATAAACGGAAAAAACATCCATGAAAACGTCAACAATCTTTTCACAAAAATCAGAGAAGATAGCAGTCATACATCTTTGAAAGGTAGCAGGTGCATTACATAAACCAAAAGGCATGCGTCTATAAGCAAAAGTTCCAAAAGGACAGGTAAATGTGGTTTTCTCTTGATCAGTTTGTGCAACAGGTATTTGAGAAAAACTAGAATAACCATCTAGGAAACAAAAGTGTGTGTGCTTAGACAACCTTTCTAACATTTGATCAATAAAAGGCAAAGGATAATAATCTTTCCTAGTAGCTTTATTCAATTTTCTAAAATCTATCACCATCCTATAACCAGTTACTATCCTCTGAGGAATAAGATCATTCTTATCATTAGGAACAACAGTAATACCACCCTTTTTAGGAACACAATGAACTGGACTCACCCATCTACTATCAGCTATGGGATAAATTATACCTGCTTCCAGAAGCTTTAATATTTCAGTTCTTACCACCTCTTTCATTTTTGGATTCAACCGACGTTGATGATCAACAACGGTTTTAGCATCTGGCTCCATATTAGTCTTGTGCTAACATAGAGCGGGACTAATGCCCTTAAGATCATCCAGAGTGTATCCAATAGTGGCACGATGTTTCCTTATAATTTTTAACAACCTCTTTTCTTCATGTCCTGAATGGTTAGCGCTGATAATAATAGGGTATATTTGGTTTCCGTATAGATAGACATATTTCAAAGTATCAGGCAATGGTTTCAATTCAAAAATAGGATCACCCTTTGGTGGAGGAGGACCTCCAAGAGTTTCGAAAGGCAAATTATGCTTAAGGATAGGTGGCTGCTTAAGGAAAACCTCATCTATTTCATTCCTTTCATTCATATGCGAATCATTCTCATGCTCAAGCAAATACTGTTCCAAAGGATCAGTAGGAGGCACAGCAATAGCAGCAAGACTAACAATTTCATCTTTGCTAGGCAACTCTATATCATGTGGTTGTCTACGAAACTTAGAGAAATTAAATTCATGGGACACACCACCAAAGTTGACACTAACAATCTCCTTGGCACAATCAATTTGAGCATTAACGGTATTCAAGAAAGGTCTACCAAATATGATTGGACAAAAGCTATCTTGTGGAGAACCAAGAACAAGAAAATCAGTTGGGTATTTGATCTTACCACACAAGACTTCAACATCTCTGACAATACCAAGTGGTGAAATAGTATTTCTGTCAGCAAACTTAATAGTTACATCAATATCCTCAATCTCAGCAGGTGCAATATCATTCATGACTTCTTGATATAAAGTAAAAGGAATAGCACTAATGCTAGCACCCACATCACATAAACCATGATAGCAATGATCTCCAATTATAACAGAAATAACAGGCATGCCAACTATTAGTCTATTTTTATTCTTATGATCAGGACTAGCAATTCTAGATGCATTATCACAGAAAAAAATAACATGCTCATCCAATTCATCAGCTAGAAGGTCTTTAACTAAAGCAATGCTAGGTTCAACCTTAATTTGCTCAGAAGGTGCAGGAGTTCTAACATGACTTTTTCTAACAACAGAAGAAACTTTAGAATGCTCTTTATTTCTAACAGGAAAAGGAGGTTTCTCAAAATAAGTAGTAGGAACAACTGGATAAACATTGTAGACAATAGTTTTCTCCTCCTTAACCTTGGGAGGTTTTTCCTTAATATCTATAGGAGGGTGGTATTTGAACCACTTATCCTTAGGGAGATCAACATGTGCAGCAAATGATTCACAAAAAGAGGCTGCTATCTCAGAGTCATGTCCATACTTGGTGCTAAATTTCTGAAAATCATTTGTTTCCATAAAAGACTTAACACAATTGAATTCAAGATTTATACCTGACTCATTACCTTTGTCAGTCTCCCAATCATCATAATTGCGCTTAATTTTCTCAAGAAGATCCCATTTGAATTCAATAGTCTTCTTCGAAAAAGAACCAGTCGAAGAAGAATCAAGCATATTCCGATCATTATGAGAAAGCCAAGCATAAAAGTTTTGAAGAATAATTTCTCTTGAGAGCACATGATTGGGGCGTGTATGAAACATATACTTGAGCCTCCCTCAAGCTTGAGCGATACTTTCTCCTTCACGAGGCCAGAAGTTATAGATATAATTCCGATCACGATGAACCAAATGCATAGGATAAATTTTTTGGTGGAACCCTAGTTTAAAACGATTCCAATCCCATGTGTCAGTATCGTCACATAGCCTATACCATGTCAATGCCTTTCCCTCCAAAGATAAAGGGAATTCCTTCTTCTTAGATCTATCTCTAGATAAACCAGCAACCTTAAACAATCCACAAATTTCATCCACATAGATCAAGTGCATATCAGGATGTTTAGTACCATCTCCTGCATAAGAATTAGCCAGCAGTTTTTCAACAAGACCAAAAGGAATTTCATAAGCAATATTTTCAGTAGTTTGAATAGGTGGTGGAGAAGCAACTCTAGTGATTTCTGGTTGTGGAAAAGATACCCCAAACAAACTTCTCAACGGATTACTTTCCATAGTGACAAGTAGTAGTAAATTTCAGCACGTAACAAAAATGTTTCCTTACCAATTTCCACTCACCAAAGGCGCTTCACTCCGCGGCAACGGCGCCAGAAAAGAGTCTTGATGACCCACAAGTATAGGTGGTCAATCATAGTCCTTTCGATAAGTAAGAGTGTCAAACCCAACGAGGAGCAGAAGGAAATGACAAGTGGTTTTCAGCAAGGTAGTTTCTGCAAGCACTGAAACAAGCGGTAACAGATAGTTTGGTGGCAAGATAATTTGTAAAAAGTAACTAGTAACAAATGTAAATAAGGTGCAGCAAGATAGCCCAATCCTTTTGAGTGCAAAGGACAGGCCGGAACAAGTACTTATAGTGATGCAAACGTTCTTGAGGACACACAGGAATTTCATCTAGTCACTTTCACCATGTTCATTTGATTCACGTTCGCTACTTTGATGATTTGATATGTGGGTGGACCGGTGCTTGGTTGCTTTTCTTACTTGAACAAGCCTCCCACTTATGATTACCCCCTCTAGCAAGCATTCGCAACTACGAAAAGAGAATTAAGAGAAAGTCTAACCATAGCAATAAACGTTTGGATCCAAATCAGCCCCTTACGGAATAACGCATAAACTGGGGTTTAAGCTTCTATCACTGTAGCAACCCATCATCTAATTACTACTCCACAATGAGTTCCCTTAGGCCCATGAATGGTGAAGTGTCATGTAGTCGACGTTCACATGACACCACTAAGAGAATCACAACATACATATCATCAAAATATCGAACAAATACCAAATTCACATGACTACTTATGACAAGACTTCTCCCATGTCCTCAAGAACAAAAGTAACTACATACACCATCATCATGTTCATGATTAGAGAAGTAATGAATGACATAAAGGATCTGAACGTTTAATATCTCACGAGGCAAACAAACTAGCATCAACTACGATAAGTAATCAACACTACAAGCAAATCACAAGTAGCAATCTATAGTTTTGCCACAAAGATTGGATACAAGAGATGAACTAGGGTTTGAGATGAGATGGTGCTATTGATGATGATGATGAAGATTGGTCCTCCCATGATGAGAGGGTTGTTGGTGATGACGAAGGCTTCGATTTCCCCCTCCCGGAGAGAAGTGTCCTCGGCAGAATCTGCCCGCCGGAGAGGAAAAGTGCTCCTGCTGTAGTTCCGCCTCGTGGCGGTGGCGCCTCGTCCCGAAACTCTCCCCATAAAAGTTTTAGGGTAAAATGAGCTATATACCAGAAGGAGGAGGCCTGAGGTGGGCCAGGGCCTCCACACAACACCAGGGCGCGCCCAGGGGGGCGCCCCCAGGTGTTGTGTGGGCACCTGGCAGCCCTCCTCCAGTGGATCTTTGGCCCAGTATTTTTTATATATTCCAAAGTAATTCTTCGTGAAATTTCAGCCCATTTGGAGATGTGCAGAACAGGTATCTCTGATGTAGCTTTTTCAGGACCTAAAATCCAGCTGCCGGCATTCTCCCTCTTTGTGTAAACCTTCCATATTAAGAGAGAAAAGCCATTAGAAATACTCCATGAAGTGCTATATTGATCAAATACTTTATAAATAGCAGCAATAAAACATGATGCAAAATGGACGTATCACTCACGTTTCCACCTTTCGTATTAAAATTGAATAGCTGTTATTTATCTGGTTAAAAACTTTACGGTTGGTAACGTAATGTGAGGATTATCCTCAAGAGTGCCGAGAAGGACTTTGTCCTATGGCATGCTTTCGGTATTCTCCCACTAATGCTATGGATGATATAACTCTCGTCCTTCGATTCAAAAGCTAGAATTTCGTTACGGTCAAGTGCAATATATTTGCTTCCATGAGACCTGAACTTCAAAAGTTTGAAATAGTTATGTGATATTCATGGAATTGAAAATTAGTTTCACACACAAACAAAGGCTAAAAGATATAAGATATCCAAAGCAATGTTTGTTTGCATATTATTAGTAAAGTATTTACTATGCATTAGACTGATATGAGAGGTATCCAGAAGAACGCCTCTCATGTAATGAAGGTGAGTAAAACAACAACTTAAAGAGAAAGGAAATGTCCGAAGGGTGTTAGTAAGACTTTCATGCCTAGGAAGTCCGAGGCTGACGCCACTCCTAAGTTAGGTGCTTCTTCTCAGAGTAGGAGAAATATTGGAAGTAAAACTGTTAGAAGTATAAAGGCAAAAAGAGAGAAGACATGAATGCCCAGCTCATGTATGAAAGTCATACAAGTTATTGATGTATGGAAGGTTGGTCAAAGAAATAGTTCTTGGGAATTGTGATTAAATTGTTAGTCACTGATTCTTGGGTATTGTGATTGGAGTCGATCACAGGAATACCCGCTCAATTGCATTCTGTTGCAACTCAATGCAAGAACTATACCTTCCATCGGCCAATACACATTTGGGGGGCCCCCCAAGGGGGCAGCCAATTTCGTCCATGGGCTTGGGGGGGGGGCCCATGGGGCTTCCTTCCACCATTTGGTGGATAAGAACAAGCCCTCCTTATGTGGCATGGTGAAATATCCAAACCCCTTTTGGTCTTTTCACCCCTTGCCTCTACCCCTTGCTCCTCCTATAAATAGAGGTGGAGAGAGCTCTCCAAAATTAGAAAGTCTCTCACAAACAAATGCCATGCATGATCTGGCTTTCTCTCCCCCTCCCACGAAATAGTTTCTTAGAGCCAAAAAGATGTCTGGGTTCTGGTGGGAACTAGTTCTGGACGGCGAAGCCCTGCTTGATAGCTGACACTGTATGTGTGCAACTTGGTAGAGAGGTCATAGTTTTGATCTTAGTTCGAGTGTGCCTCCCGTAGGGCTGTCGAAGTGTCCGCCCAAGTTTCTGGGGGGGCTTCTGAAGGGCTGTCCGAAGATCCGTCTGGTGGGACCATTCGAGGGACTGTCCTGAGGCCTCCTGAAGGGCTGTCCGGAGATCCGTCCAGTGAGCTGGCGAGGGAGTACATTCTTGTGGTTGGGAGGTTGTAAAATCCTAGCTGCGAGGATCTGCACCAGCGATCTTCATCAACTATACTTCCACTTCGCTACGAGTTGGTAACGACCAGATCAAAAACCCTTAAGGTACTTCTTTTGGCATGGGTACTTGAGTTAAAAAACTTGTGTCGTCTGTTGAGTCACAGTATAGACATCTTCGCATTCTAATTTGTTGTCTTGTTGAATTTTGACTTGTCCAATGTCATATCTCCTCCTAACCTTCTGCAGATCGAACCAATGGCATTTGAAGACAATGACTTTCAGAGGATTTGCCCCAAAGTAATGCAGTTCGTATATTTCATCAAGTCTTCCATAATACTCAACTCCATTGCAAATAGCCGACAATCCCGTGTTTCTTGATTTTAGAACAGCCCGACGTTCCTCGTTCCCATGTGTGCGGAAGCGATACCCATTGATGTCGTATTTATCAAACGTACTGACCTTATAGTCAAACCCATTAGCAACTTGTTTCAACCCTTTGTCCAATATTGATGCACCCTACAAGTTTAAGCGGGAAGGAACGATTGGTGTATTAGTCGCACATAATACCAACTTCAAGTCTTCCAAGAAGTATACCTTACCTTTTCTCTGAACCAAGAAATGAAATCGTAATTGCCATCTCCTTCGCCAGCAAGAAGCTCATACTCTTCGAGTGAATCACGTTCGACCCCTCCATTCGAGAATTGGGCAACGAATTCACTGCCCAATGAGAAATGAGCGGAGTTAGAGAGAAACATGTGAGTAAATGTTACATAATGTACCAATCACTTACTCAATGTACGGCCACACTTCTTTTAGGTTGGTGAGGATATACAATGGAAGCGATCTCCACTCTTTCGGATCCATATTCTTTGAACCAGAAGCACCCACAGGTCCGAGTTGCCCTTTGAAGAGGATGAGCTTGGATTCATGTTTGGGGTCGCCAGTATTGTATCGAGACTTTGCATTATGCAAGCTTGGAATATTGGCCGCATAGCATGATGTCGTGAAGTTTGTAATCTCCTCCACCAGGAATGCCCCGGCTATGGAGGCTTCAATTCTACATTTATTTGTACATTTAGCTCGAAGAGTCTTTTGCATTCTCTCAAGTCCATAGAACCAATGGTTCTGCACAGGGCCATCCATTCTTGCCTGGGAAGGGAGGTGTAAAATCATATGTTCCATCAGATTAAAGAAGCCCGATGGGAAGATCTTCTCTAGTTTGTAGAGCAACTCGAGGGCCCATTTTTCCATCTCATCTATCACAGTAGGAGATACTTCTTTAGCACAAAGAACACAGAAGAAATAGCTAAGCTCTGCCAATACTTCCCAATCGTCCTCAGGGATATAGCCTCGAATCATCACCGGCGTTAACCGCTCAAGCCATATGTGCCAATCATGACTCATCAGCCCGTTGAGCTTCAATTTATCAAGATTCACTGCCCTCATAAGGTTCGCTGCCTACCCATCAGGGAACAACAAAGTTTTGAACCACATGAGTATCTCCTTCTTTTGTTCGCTTGTAAGAACAAACCTGGCCCTTGGCGTCCTCCAATTTTTCCTGCCCTCGGGTTGCCGCAAGTTTTGTTTGGGTCTATCACATAGCTTCATCACATCAAGTCTAGCTTAGTATTATCCTTCATCTTCTCAGCAATGTTGAACAATGTGCCAAAAATGGCCTCGGCGATATTCTTTTCAGTGTGCATTACATCAATATTATGTGGAAGCTCGAGCTGGTCAAAGTAGGGTAGATCCCATAAGCATGGCTTATGAGTCTAGGCATGTTCTTCTTTATATCCCAAGAAATACCTTGGACGTTTGCGATCAGGCTGGAGAGCATTTAGTTGATCACCAATTTGTTCACCCGTCATCTCAGGTGGTGCCGAGTATTCGACGACTTCACCTTTCATGAAGTTCTTCTTGTCTTGTCTGAATGGATGGTCAGGACGCACATGTTGTCTATGGAAATCGAGGCAAGAATACTTGCCACCATGCTGCAGCCAACGGCACTGCACGCTTGCCTTGCACCTTGGGCATGGGAACCTCCCATGCACAGACCACCCCATGAAAAGTGAATACGCCGGTAGGTCATGAAATGAGTACTGGTACCAAACATGCATTGTGAAGTTTTTTTTGCTAGCAGCGTCGTATGTCCGTATCCCATTCACCCAAGCTTCTTTCAACTCATCTATCAGTGGCTGCATGTACACACTTATATTCTTCCCCGGATACTTGGGCCCTGGAATTATCAACGACAAGAACATGTGCTTGCATTGCATTATGCAGCCAGGGGGGAGGTTGAGGGGAACAACAAACATGGGCCAACAACTATATGTCTTTGACACCATACCAAACGGATTGAACCAATCGAGTCTGATGGCAACTCGTACATTCTTTGCCTCTTTTGCTTTCTCATGATGTATTCGATTGAAACTCTTCCATGCTTGGGCACAAGAGGGATGTATCATCATCGGTCTCCCATGATCATCCTTGTTGCGTCTTATCCCATATTTGGGCCATATCATCTGTTTGGCCGTATCTTTGTTCAAGTAAAGCCATTGAATTCTTGGCAAGATTGAAAGATGCCGAAGAACATTTGCGGGGAGTTTGCTCTGCTTCTTCATACCATCACCGAGTTCTCTCAACGTACCTAGAGGCTTTGCACTGGGCACAATACTTGTCATCTGCATACTCTTTCGTAAATAAGACACATCCGTTTGGACAAGCATGTATCTGCTCATAGGTCATCTTAAGTGCACGGAGGATTTTCTTCGCTTTGTACCAGCTTTTCGCCATTTTGTGACCTTCAGGGAGAGAGCGACCCCAAGACGTCACCATCGAATTAAAGCAATCTCTGCTCATGTTGAAGTAGGTCTTTAGAGACATTGCTTGTGCGATGGTATACAGCTGACATTGGTTTGTGTGGTTGTGAAGAGGTTGTTGTGAGGAATTCAGCATTTATAAGAAGGCCCTCGTAGACTCCTCCGGTTCTTCCTCTGATCCCTCTTCACGTGCATCATTGAAGTTAGCTACCATGTCAACGATCCCGGTACCATTGTCGTCGGTTCGCCGACGCACCACCTCCTCTCTGCTACGTTTAGGCTCGCCATGAAGGGTCCACAGGGTATACCCATGCTTAAACCAATGCTTCAGCAGGTGTACACCCATCATCTTCTTCGATTGTTCTCTGTCTATGCCGCACTTAAAGCAGGGGCACCAACTTTTTCTTTTGCCTCTAGCAAATGCTGCCTCTATGAATTCATTGGTCTTCGTCATCCATTCAGGGGTCATGCCAGCCTAACTAGGGTGGCCAGTGTACATCCACTCACGATCATCCATACTGGTACTTGCACTGACAGTAGGGGCACCAAATTCATATTCATCAAGTTATGTATAATGTAATTAAGACTAGATACACAACTAATTACTTTTGTCATATTATTTACGCCATAGTTTTATTTTTTACCATACAAAAGGGAAACTAGCATTCACGGATTGAATCCTATCTCTAATATGTAAAGATGGGTCCTAATCCCACCCGAGTACGTGTAGATTGGGTTCATTTCCCGTGCTCTACTCCAGCCTGAGGCAAAATGTCGGCAGCACCTCCCCGTTGTTCTCCAGATACACGTCTCGGCAACAAGCCGAGAGAATGTGTACCCGGAGAACAATGGTGTGGCGCTGACGAAATTTTGCCTCAGACCGAAGTAGACCATAGGAAACGAAACCCAATCTACACGTACTCGGGCTTTCCATGGATAACGTGGGCAATTCAAAAGAACGACGGTTATAAATATTCAAAGACATGCATATTTATAGATGCCACCCTTTCGAACGGGAGACGCCTAGGTTACGCGACTTGACATGAAAATAAAATGTAGCGGCATCGGCACGATGACCGGAACAGAGCAAATAGGGGGGGGGGGGGGATGACAGTCGAGCTCACCCCTAGATGAACGTAGAGGAGGTAGTGGACGGTGACGGCAACGGGACCGACCGTGCTCCTGGTGGTGAAGACAAGATCCCCTACACATGAGCATACATCATCTAAAGCATCAACATACATCATGTATGAATAATCAATATCATCCAATATTTTTGTTTTTATGTTCTCAATATTTTTCTTCCACCTCATCTAAAGCATCAACATACATCATGTATGAACAATCAATATCATCCAATATTTTTGTCTTTATGTTCTCAATATTTTTCTTCCACCTCATCTAAAGCATCGACATACATCATGTATGAACAATCAATATCATCCAATTCAACATCATCATGTAAAAACAATCAATATTACAATTTGTTTTAACTAAATATATATAGATAACATCACATAGATAAGAATTTAACAATTTAACAATATATATAAATAAAAATATATATAGATAACATCACATAGATAAAAATCTGATGTGTATAGATAACATCTCATCAATAACAATTTAAATTCTATACTAACAGAATTATATAACAATTTTACAAAAATTCTATATCAATTAAAAAAACCTAGCCTAATCAACAGAGAACAGAGAGAGGGAGAAGAATAGGGGCGACCTTACCTTGAGCTGTGGAGGGTGGTTGCGGTGTTGGAGGACGCCGGCCAGCGGCTGCACTTTAGGGGGCCGGCCGGCTGCAGCGCTGGACGAGGCCAGTCGGAGTTGGAGAGGGCGGCTGCGGCGCTGTCGGGGTGGAGGGGAGGGTGCAGTGAAGGGGCGGAGAGGAGGGGGCGATGGAGGGGTGGAGGGGAGGTCTAGGGGGTGGTGTTCGGTGGCTGACGGTGGGCGGCGGCGCGACAGTCCATGGCCGCGGACCGGAGTGGGGGAGGGAAGGGATGGTGGCGTGGACAGGAGCGGGGGAGGGGCCAGATGGTGGCGGGGGTGCGACGGACGGCGGGTGCGGTGGGGGTGCAGCGGACGACGGGCCGGCGGCGGCGGGGCGGATCGAGATCCCGATGGCGCTAGCTAGGGCTCGTGGTCGGGGGTGGGGGGTTTTCTTTTTTTTCCAAACGTTGACCGAGGGCAGAAGTAAATGGATAAGGTTGTCTTTGCCGTCAGCTCCCTGGATGCAGACGGCAAACCTCCCTCTTTGCCGTCAGTCAACAGGATAACAGATGGCAAATGTTTACCTTTGCCGTTAGTCAATAGGATACCTAACGGCAAAGCAACCCGCCGTTTCTATTCTGTCAGAGGTGACACGTGGCGCCATCTTTGCCGTCAGCTTATGTACCTCTTCGCCGACAGGATGGCCCAAGCTGACGGCAAAGAGTTGGTCTTTGCTGTCATCTTTTATTTGCCGTCTGCTTTCTCCACCTTTGCCATCTGTTTTTCTTTGCCGTCAGCCACTGACGGTAAATGTTCTCTCTGCCGTCTGTCCCGACGAAACGCAGACAGCAAAGAGTCTCACTGACGGCAAACTGCCTGATTCATGTAGTGTTAAAGTATATCTTTGTATAGTTGTTTTGTATAGGAATATCTCCACCTGCCGTATATTGTGTGATTCGGATGAGATTTCCCTTGGCCTCCAAGGCTTGTAATCCTATATAATATCAACATGATGGCCGCCCCTTGTGTGGCGTTTTGGCCTAAGCATACTCGTTCACTATGATGCACTCTTTGCAACACTAAAGGTGTTTTTCCTCCTTGTTTCTAGTTCCTTTTCCTGGAACCTGGAGGTGTGCTCTGCTCCCTCAAAAGGCCAGCAGCAACTGAAGTATTATGCTCCCTGAAAAGACAAGTATCAAGTAACTGGATCAATTATCCAAGTAGAAGCAAAGTATCTGTTCATGGAATTTTAAGTGAATTTTTTGTTGTTGGGGAATTGTTTTTGGCATCATCGTCAGAATTATCATAGATAGAAAGTTTTGTTTTCTGGATTCAGTGTGGGAGTTTCCTTTATATGAAATATAATACTTATGAGGTAGTTAATCCAGTTCATGATTAGCTATGTACTGCCGTACTGCTCCCAGCCAGCAGCTGTTGTACTGGTGTAAGGCCATTTACGCTATTACTGAGCTGCGAGCCAACCCTGTAACCTGACAAATGCATACAGGTTCTGAGGTTCAACACCAGGGACGCACGGCACGGCACCACTTGAATCTTGAGACAGAGGTCAGGAGAGTTGTATCTTTCATCTTCTAGAAAAATGTTGTGCCTGATAAAAGACGAAATGATGCTAATGATGACATTACACAATGATGAAGGCGGGGTGGACATAAAGTGGCGACGGGCTCTGCCAGGTGGAAGGAGGGCGTGGCAAGCCATGTCGGGAAAAAAAATCTAAAGATTTCAATCCTCGAATATCTTTGAAAATTCCTTTCTCCGCCTGTTATTTGTTTATAGATGACATGACCAAAGCAAAAGCAAAATTAAGCGAGGTTGGATGTGTGCGATTCTTTGGTATAGACAGAGGTCAGGAGAGTTGTATCTTCCATCATCTAGAAAAATGTTGTGACTGGTAAATGAGGAAATGATGGTAATGATGAACCGCAATAATTAGCATCTATAGGACAGCATCAAAACCCCAACATCCAGGTGCAACATGCATGAACTTGGACACAATACAACAAAAGGACGAAATAAACAAATGGATTCCCATGCCAACACTGGCAGTACGTGTTCGTTTTACGTTGTATAACTTGTATGGGGCCGTGGGAGTGCCTAGGTGAAATTTTGTTTTCCAACCATTTATTAAAATATGTTCACAAATTGGACCTTGGGAGGACAATTTAATCCACAACGACCGTTTGCTTGGCGTCAGACATTTGACACCGTTGTTGTATAGCATGGATCCGTGATAGCTGCCATGTGCGATCTTGTGTGTGAGACAGATTTTGGGTGGCACCTATTATATGTCACCGCGCCATATGTCTTGGTATAGTTATACTGCAAAAAAAAGAAATCTAGGGTGACTGCGTACAAGTGCGGGCAAAATTTTGGTGCCCCGATGATTGGCGGGGCGGACACGGGCAACATCCAAACAAGCCCGTAATAAGAAAGGGGTGGCCAGGGGAGAGGAACCACCTGAGTGCATGCATGTCTTTTCCAAAGATATTGGCTTATAAAATTCCCTTATCGCCGTCACCTCAGCCTTTGCGATGGGAGACTAGTAGCCGTGCTTATGTGCTGGGCTGGACCTGGATGCAGCGTACCCAGACCTTAGCACTGTCTGGGGCTGGCCTCCTCTTCTTCCTTCTCGCCCTCCCCACGAACGACCGGCCGGCCGGCACTCGACTATATAGCCAGCCGCCCTGCAAGTTCTCTCTCCCTCGCCGGGCACAACTACACATCTCACTCCGAATCCCAAGACTGCGGGCTGACTTGGAAGCTGGAAAGATGCGCTTCATTCTCCTCGTCTCACCGGTGAGGTATGCATACATGTATGCTTTAATTGCCCGGTCCGCCTCCATTCATCGATCCATCCAGCTGGTGCACGCAACCGAACGGACGACCTGCAGGTGCAGATTCATGGATGTGAAACATAACTGATGAATCGATACATGGATCGATTTTTTGCCCCTGCCACTGCTGCCGTCTCCGCTCCTCTCTCTAGACATATGTACGGAAAAGCTACGCTCCTGTTCAATCGATTCACGCATACCGCTGCACATGCAAGTACCTGCACGCTGCGCTTATTACTTATGAATACACATCTTACCACATGGCTACAACTTAAATCCTAGTGGGTCTCCAGAGTCATATAAAAAGATGATTGATAAGTTGCTCATCAGGTAACCATTAAAAACCAGTGCAGGCCAGCTCACGTTTCCAGTAATCTGTAGTCCTCCTCTTATTTTGGTTGTACAACGGCAGTAGCTAATGGTGTTTGCTTCCTTGTTTTCTTTGGGAGGTCCACCAAAACCAGACCTCCCCGTTCTAGACTATTGCATCATCTGATCACTCATACAGCCTGAATGTTCAGATTTAATTTATGCCATCCTTCACCAAAAAGCGTTGCTATGATCTCTCTGGACTAGCCATATATGAATCAGAATGATCCAACTGCACATACATGGATTTGAGTACTAGGACCATCCAGTACCGTCTTTTTCTCAGCTTTGGATTCTCCTTCATGATTATTACTCCCTCCAATCATAAATAAATAACATTTTAGACACCGACACGGTTTCCAAAACATAATTTGACTAGTACTTTTTTTATTAAAAAAATATTTCTAAAGTACCGCAAAGATATGCTTTCATGAAACTATAACTTGAGACAAATCTACTCAAACAATTTTTTAATATCCAAACTCAACATATAAAACTATAAAAGTAATATGTAACCAAAGATTAAAATAGCTAACTTAAGACACCATCGAAACAACACTTATTTGTGACTGAAGGGAGTACTACTCTATCCAGGGGCAGATCCAGCCAGGGGGCAGAAGAGGCTCCCCTTGACCCAATCTGCATGCCTACCAATGGAGCTCCCCCCCCCCCCCCCCTTCGCCTTTTTTCTAGATCCACCACTAGAGGAAGTTGGGAGGAGCTAGGAGACATGTAGTGCCAGGCACTCGTAGCGGTGTTATGAGGTTGCAAAGACACTATAGAGGCTGATTAGTGAGCCTGGATGGTGTGAGGTGGCGGATTGGCAGCACATCAGGGTAGGCATTTCAAAAAGTATCTTTGTTTGTCACACACCAATTCCTTTGAGGTATAAAATTTATTGCATCACACATTACATTCCACATGCAATGGTGTAAAAAAGGTGTATTGTCGCGCCACTTTTTTTGGCGTGTCAAAAGAGTTTATTTCTTGTAAATTTAGTTCCAAGAGAAGTATTATTAAAACATTGTATCAAAAGATGCTAAAAACTTATGTGCGAAGTAGGCCGCCGTTGTATGAGGAATGACAGCAGTATGATGGATAAATTGTTATCCGCACCTTAGGCATGGTTTTGCAATGAAATAGTATGTGCTAATGGACCAAACCCTTATAGCACAACCTACTCAAGATACATTAGAACATAATATCATTGCTGCACGCTGCCTTGTGTGCGCTACTCAATTTTACTCGTCCACTTTGCACACTCAGAAACTAAGGTATGACAAGTAATTAACCTACTACCTCATGTTGGGCATCTTGAGCTTAAAAGCAGCATTCCGGAGGACCAACTGTGAGGAGAGGGGGGCAAACCACCGCCATCGCCATTCGAGGGGTGGCACACACGTGAATGCCGTCTTCGCAGACATCACCGCCAGACGGGAGGACGGCTATCGGCCAGCACAAGTACAATGACCCAACCACGCTAAGGGGCTTCTGTGCCAAGTACTTCTCTGTGGAGTCGTGCCTCCTGCTCGCCCTCATAACCATGCTGCTGCTGGTGCTTCCGCTCGTCCTGCCGCCGCTCCTGCCGCCACCGTTGGCAGTGCTGCTAGTGCCGGTCACGATGCTGGCTGTGCTGCTCGTTCTGGCGGTCATGCCGGCGTCAAGTGGCCAGAACGTGGTGGCCGACCCAGCATCCTATTTGTAATCTTATAGATTGATGTACATTATAAGTTTGTTAGCTATCCGCAATTTTTTTTTGTTTTCACTTTTGTTTGTTCCAGTAAATATGATTTTCCTCTGTGTTGTCTTGTAGTTAACATCCTGATTTTATTGTTTGACTGTCAGCATGGGAAAAGGGAAATACTATACGTGCAACACTATTTAGAACATAAAGTTCATTTATAGTAAGACATTATTTTAAGTTGACACAGCTGTTCTGCTCCCGAGCTCATATGAGCTCGGATGAACAGTAAAATCCAAAAAATAATAAAAAATTCAAAAAAATCTGAATTTTTTTTTCCAAAAACATTGATGTTTTTTCAACATGCATGTAAAAATTGTGTATGTGTGGGAAAACAATCGATGCTCCAAATAGCAGTCTTTTTGGAACATCAAATTTGTTTTTTTCCCACAGCTACAAGAATGTGATTCTGTAGCGAAATTTTGCAAGCATATGGAAAAAACATCAATGTTTCTTGCCAAAAAAAATCAGACTTTTTGAATTTTATTACTATTTTTTTCTGATTTTGCTGTTCACCTGAGCTCATGTGAGCTCGGGTGCAGAACAACACTTTCGTATTTTAAGTGCCAATCTTTTGATTCTGAGTTGTGCTTTCATTTTAAGAAAATGATTACATTGTGCGCATGATGTTGAAAACTAGGCCAATAATTATTTTTTCATAGATATTAATAAAATATTGTAAAAGTAATGCCAAAGCTTTAGTTTTCATATGGTTCCACTTCGGTACACCTCCTTAATTTGAATCAATGGTGAAGATTGAAACATACCCCTTTAATCAAGAGGGTATGATGGTCAATTTAAAACTAATCAATCCATTAATAACGTACTTACTCTTGTACTTTGTCTTCTACGTACGACATCACATATGTTTGGATTTTTGGGTTACAGTAGCGGGTACGCCAGACTCGAGCGGCGGCGATGTGGCGACCGTTCTCGTCGAGCACCGTCACCTCCATCTCCACCCGCTTTTCTCCCTCGTCGCTGCAGAACAGCTCATGCTCGCCTTTCTCATCTCCGGCCAATCTGCTCCGACCGAGCATACCTACGTCTCGTCGCCGATACCGGAGCAGGCACCCCCTTCTGCCCTCCTCCATCTCCCAATCCGCCATTGGAGGCACGAGCCGCTGCCGAAGATTTCTCCGCTCAGGAAAAAGATGAGACAAAGGGGATAGTAATTACCATTCTAGAGTCTAGACGCGGTCTAGTACTTTCGGAGATGACCGGATCGACTTCTTTGTCTCATGCACAAGCTGGCTTAATCTAGCGGATCGATTCCTTCGTCTCCTGCACAACTTGACTTGATCGGATTCTTCCCGCCGGCCGAATACGCACAGGCTGACTTGATCGCTGATTGATCCTTGCCGCCGGCCGAATACGTACGCGTACGCAGGGAGTCTAATCCAACAGGGAATATCGCAGGGATGAACTGGTATGGGCCGAATTCGTATAGGCTCGTATCTTGTTAGTCATTCAAGTTGAAGAAGGAAAAGTTGAAGTACTGGACTCGCTACTTAAACCAGTTATTGACTACGAAATCGTGAAGGGGATAGTCAACAGGTAATTTGAATCATTATTGAACTATATGTTGGCCTCTTTAGTTCGTCATTTCCTGATATCAACTAATTAATAACTCTTGGCAAAAGTTCATCAAAGAGGTTCCAGGCGAATGGAAACAAAAGTTGTATTGGTATCGATCCAAGGTAATTAATTAAGTAGTACTAGCTAGCTACCATCTCTTTAATTCTAGTTTCAATACCATTAATTATCATGCTTGATTAATTATTATCTGATTGAATTCTATTCTCGTAAAGGCCATGATGCAGGCGCCGGGGACTGATTTATGTGCATACTATGTTTGCGAGAACATTCGCATGATGGCGTCCGAAAGGAGCAGATCTTCTAGACAGCTATGGGTACGTTTGCCAGAACACTATTCACAATTTTTACATCATTATCGATATCTAATCACACAACTAATACATGCATATTGATCTCCTTCTTAAAAGTTCAATGAGGTGCGGGATAAGCTCCTACCAACGGATCGCGTACGAGCAATTCAAGAGGAAATAGCGGGACTTTTGTTCGACCAGGTCATAGATCCCAAAGGAGAATACCATTACCCGCTACCACAGTAATGCCTCCATGTAGGAGAAATTGTATATACCAACTTGTATATATACATGTGTATGTGTGAATGGTGGTGCGAGACATTCAATGATATATATATATATATATATATATATATATATATATATATATATATATATAATATATTATATATATATATACATATATATGATCGGTTCTACGAGAAATTCTATTTATATATATGCATAACGTGTACAATATGTAGTATCGTAAAATACCAGCAAATGAAAAAGAATTAAATGGAAAACACAAAATTAAAGGAAAAAGAAATCATAAACCCAAAACCCTCTAAACCTTTTAGTACCAGTTGGTGTTACCAACCGGTACTAAATGTCTCCCAGCCCCCGGCGCTGGCTCGTGCCACGTGGTGGCCCTTTAGTGGCGGTTTGTGTTGAACCGGTACTAGGGGGGGGGGGGGACCTTTAATCCCCACCCTTTTGTGCCGGTTGCAGAACCGGCACTATAGGGCCTTATGAACCAGTGCTATAGCCCGGTTCTGCACTAGTGTGCCATTGTTTATGAACAAAGACAGAGATGATAAATTGCCGTCTATGTGAAACAATACGAAAGGAAGATAAAAAATGCCATGGCAAACACTAATTCTAAATTGCCGTGCAAGTTTGGCATGGCAAGTTTGCCATAGTTTTTAACATATTAAGTTGCCATGTTTTTGAACATACATAACATGTGCCCATGTTTTTAAACATATTAAGTTGTCATGTATTGAAACATGTAAGCATATTTAATTGCCATGGCAATAAAAATGTGTAGAATTTGCCATGGATGTGTAGTTAAATTTGCCATGTCAACGAAGATAGAATTGCCATTGCAATATAAAAACAGCAAAAATTCAAGAACCTACCATGAGAGCATTACAAAAAAAAGCTGAATTTGCCATGTTCGAAGGACAAAAATGTGATGGACTTCATAAGATCACAATGCAAAAAAAAAACACATACAACACTTGTATAAAAGATGGCACGGACGACTGTACGCCATCCTCTCCATGCAAATTTGAATTGCCATGGCAACTACTATGTCCCATCCAATGCTAAAACATGAAAAACTACAGGTTAAAAATTATCATGGCAACTATGGATTGAACATGAGAGGGTAGGATAAACAAAACTGTCACCGTCATTTCCAATCACAAAAGATGAAAATTTCCATGGCAAACAATGTTGAGACAAGGCAAAATTTGAGACATACAAAGGCTAAGACTTGCCATATGTCCATAGGAAACTGCCATGTTAGCATTTACTCTTACTCATGCCTTGAACAAAGACTAAACAAATTCAGAAATTTTGCTGCTAAACAATATGGCCAAAACGATGTACAACAAGACATCAATTTCTTGCCATACCCCATCTAAGACAATTTCCATGTTCTAAACAATAATTTTGCATTTTTTTGCAGCTAAAATTTTCTTGCCATATCGTATCTAAAACAATTGCCATGTGGTCTTCATTCTAGATATCATTTTTGCCATACACAACAAACAAAAATTTGCCATACACAGACAACCACGTTCATCTTACGTACAAAAGCAGAAAAAAGGGGAGACAGGGGATGGTTAACTCCAGCTGACCTCCATGGGAGAAGCGGTGTCACTGGCGAAACGGGATGGCAGGACGACGGGCAACTCAGGACCGTCCGGGATCGTCCCCGGGCCGTACAGCGCCAGGCGGCAAGGAAGGCGTCGGCGTAGGCCTCGCCGGTGCTGAAGGTAAGCGCGACGCGCAGAGTCCCTCCGAGATCCTAGCAGAAGGGAGTGGTGGCGCATCAACTGGCCGGACCCCCCTTCACCCGCGGTCCAGCTCGAGGCCTCGAGCTCGACGAGTAGCTTCTCCCCCGCCGCGGCTCAAGCCCGCTGCGCATGCGCGCTCCGCAGCAGCAGCTCCTCTTCACCGTCGCCGCCGGGCCTCTGCCCAGGAGAACTCGCCGTCGGGCATCCGCCCAGGAAAACACGTAGCCGCGGCCTCCGCCTAGGAAAACTCGCCATCGGGCCTCCTCTTACCGCCGGGAATTGCAGGATCCACCGCTCTCCCACGGCGGTACATGCCGGGAACCGCCGGACGCCGCTCCCCTCCGCCCCGATTCCCTCCGCCCGCCACCGCCTGCCTCGCCAGACGCATCCATGGGCTGCCCCAGTAGAACTCGCCGCCGGGACACCTCCTCCCGGCGAGAATCGCATGAGCCACCACGCGCCTGCGCCGGTACACACGCCGGGAACCGCTGGCGCCGCTCCGGTTCCCTTCCCTCCGCTCCGATTCCCTCATGCACGAAAAATGCTAGTGCTGTGCCGATGAGTGTGGCTGTGTGAGTGGATAAGCGGGGCTGTGGTCCCTTCGTGCGGTCGCTATTGATTCAGCCCGAACGTTGTTAAAATATGACGTGGCAGCCCTGTATTTTGTGATTCGTGTTATAATAGATGGACGGTGATAGACGCGTTCCGCCCGAGTAGTAAACGCCCACACGTGTGGGCGTTATCATTTGGGGAAAAGTATATACAAAATAAACCCTTTATAATTGCAGTTATGCAAAATAATTAATAAGAAAAAAAGTATATACAATCAGTGTATTCTCTTATAAAATAATCAATGGTTTTATCGCTGATAAACCTGGATGTAATGTACATGTCACAACGTGATACTTGTGTATTTGAAATAAAACCATCAAATTTCAAGGTATGGCTTCAACGAACTAATCTTGAAGACCAAAACAAAATATATTTTTCAGTACCCAATACCTTTATAAAATATACGGAGCTGAAACTGCAGCTAAAATACCTCTACAACGCCTGTGGACCCAGTTCATATTGAGAAGGATATGGAAAAATACCAAGCTGTCTTCTTTTAGTCCCGTGGTGGCACCGCCGCACCGGCCCTCCCTGCGGTGGCTTGCGGTCTAGGAGGCAGAGCATGCAGCCAACAACGCGAAAGGCAACTACTGATGCCGTACTGCTAGGTCATAAGGATCTCGGCCGGTGCTACGGCTTGCGGTCGGCATGGGCGGCCTGGTGATGTTCGTCCTCGCGGAACTCCCCCGATGTTGGAGTGTCTTATGGATCTTTGGCTGGTGCTGCCTCACGCACTCGACATGGCCGTCCTGGTAGTTCTAGTCGTCGCAGATGGCCTCGGTACTGGAGTCCTAATCTCCCACGTTGCTTGTGGCCCCACCAGAAAAATAATATTTTTTTGCAAAAACCAAGTTTGGAGCTACGGTTTTTTTTTGGGAAAAGGAGGATGTACCCCGGTCTCTGCATCTCGGCGATGCATGCAGCCATTTTATTAATTATTCACAAAGCCCTTATAAAGTAATATATTAGTAAGTCTTAAGCCACCATCTTGGCAACACCTGTCGCTACTCGTATCCCCGTGATGAAGGGGTGCCGAAGGTCCGAGCCTAATACCAAACAGACATTGCACCAACACCTAACATCTAGTGCCGGATGCCCCATCCAAGCCATAATACCTGGACTGGGATACACACCGGTCCGGTGCACTTTCAGTGGGCATCACATGCACATGCTGCAAGGGCCGTCACCTCCTTCATACATCGATCCATCCTCAGATCAGATACTGATGCATCAACCTTGCCAGGCCTCTCTGCTATCGACGCCACCACGACACCAGACAGCATCGTCCTCCTGCGCGAGTCCATCGCCACTCATCGGATGTTGAGTTTCCACTGCGCCACATCGCCGAGATCCGCCACCATCGATGTGTAGCATGAAGCACCGCTCCACCACGTACCGACGCCCATTAGTGTCCTTATTTCCCACGTAGCTTACCTTAGGCAAGAAAAAGAAATTCTTTTATATGTTACTATTATGAAGTTGAAGTTCAGGCACGTTATGTTGAGAGGCCCACTAACCTTTTTATGTTACGTACATCGAACGGCTATGATTCCTTAATTTATGAAGGTCCACCAAATAAAATGGTTGGTATTTTTTGATTAACGTGGGATTTTCTAGCTAATATCTCTATCTTTCCTCCGTATTTTGCTTTTAGTAGATAATACATTGATTTGAACAATCTTCAACAGAAAGGAGGGCAAGACTGTACTTGATATTCCAAAGTAACTGACAGTAAAGCACGCTATGGTACAGACAAAGTTGGGTGATCAAGATCATCAGAACGTCACGAAAAGAATCAAAACATTTTGGACTCCAAAGTACAGCAAGCAAAATAGATCATGCATCAATCTGGGCTTCAACACAGAAAAGATCCTTGTGGCTGTCAAGACTTACTTTCAGTCTTCATTGCCAGCCTCTCTTAGCTTCAGCATATCTGTATATAGGACTATAGGAGACAATAGCTTGAATAGGGTCACCATGGATTCGGTAGTCAGGGTTGCATACTTGTGAGTTGTGATGTAAAGCAATGGTGTATAAGATGGTATTCAGCAACTGTTTTGAGAGGATATTTACTCATGGTTTGTTGTATTAATGTGAACTAATAGGCTACTATGGACATGTTTCTTTCTGGATTATTTGCTTTCTTCAGAATATGAACAATCTTCAAGAGAAAAAAAGGCAAGACTGAACTTGATGTTCGAAAGTAACTGATAGTACCATGCTATGGCACAGACAAAGTTGGGTGATGAAGATGAAGATAATCAGATCGCCGTGAAAAGCGTCAAAACTTAGTTGGACTCCAAATTACAACAAAATAACAGGTAGCAACTCTTTTTTTGCGGGGGAACAGGTAGCAACTCAAAAGCCAGATAGTTCTCCAGGGACTCATATCTTCTGCTTTTGTATAGGTGTTTTTTTACCAGGGACATACTAAAAATACAGCCGTGAATTTATTTATAACGCACTAACCTTTCAGTTTTTATTCCAGGCACAATGTAAGATGGGTCTTACAGAATTACAGTGTTACCAGACCAAAAGAAGCGTCTATGCTGTACATACTGGTTACAAATGCTGTTGAAACATACTATCAGTCATGCAGATTACACACACAAAATATCAATGAACAGCAGTTGCAAATGCCACACTTTTTTCACCTTACATTTTTTCTGATGGTGTAGTAGTATTCCCGTCTACCATCATAGTGATAGAGGATCACGATATTCAACTGGTGAAATAGCGACAACGGACATGCAAAATCAATCAACTGCAGAGTTTTTGCCTTCTCGGGGATCATTCAAGAAATTTATGAGAAAACGTAGCGCTAGACTACATGAGACTGCTGCCGCTCAGCACATGTCCAGTTAAGGTATGAAACTGGGCAGAATCATTATTCATAAATATCCACTGCACGCATGCATCCATTCTTTATTCAGTGTACTGACTCGGCAACCCATCACGGCGCAGTTACACACGAAGTTCCCGGATTGCCGTCTGGCAACAAAATTCCTCACAGGAGGTTGCCGATCCGGGATCCATGAATGAACACTAGTAGAAAAATGCCCATTTGTCACGGTTCATAGGGCCCATTTGTCCCGGTTCGGGAACCGGGACTAAAGGGTCGGGACTAAAGCCCAACACCTTTAGTCCCGGTTCTTATACGAATCGGGACAGATGGGGCTCCACGTGGCCGCTGCGGCGAGCCCAGAGAGGAGGGCCTTTAGTCCCGGTTGGTAACACCAACCGGGATCAAAGATCATCCACGTGTCAGCAGCTCAGGAGCTGGGGTTTTTGTTTTTTTTTTTAGGGGGGGGGAGGGTTTGGAGGTTTTGGGTGTTTTGTAGGGTTAATTTAGGGGTTTCATATATTGTGTTAGCTAGCTAATAGCTAGAGAGAAGTGTCCTCTTTTATCTCCGTGCTTGGTCGACGCTACGTACTATACGTATAGAGAGGACTCGACGCGCTAGCTAGTAAGCAAATGAAGGAAACCATTAAGTACACAAGATCGTCATAAACATATACAGAGAGAAGTGATCGACCTCCTCCTTCTCCAAGAGATTGGTCGAGCAACAAGTTTTCGTATATCTATCCGACGCTACTAGCTACATATATACAATATAAGATCTCTTACAATCCCTAACATTTGATGTCAAGTTCCACATGGTATTCTCCGGCTGGATTGATGACGTGGTCAAGAAAGAATCCCGCCAATTCCTCTTGAATTGCTTTTATGCGATCTTGTGGTAGGAGTTCATCCCGCATCTGCCAAATCTAATTTGAAGAAGGGGGTCAATACATATATATGAATGAAACTCAACAAAAATGATGGTAATAAAATAAAATTGTGAATATTATTGCTTACGCACTTCATATTGTTTTTCAGAGTAGCCCCGCTTAGAGGTCGTCGCGTTGTAGATGTACTCGCAAACGTAGTATCCACAAAAATTATTCCCGCCTTCCTGCCACAACCACTTTACGAGAAATAAAGGTCAATCAAACTGATAATCAAGCATTATAAATGGTATTGATGAAACTAGCTAGAATCAATGGGAGATGCGCGGAACTAGCTAGTAGTACTTACTTTCGGGTGTGTAAATCGCAGCTCCCCCGGCAGTCCCGGAGCTTCTGTGGTGAACACTTTCCAAACCCTGCGAGACAAAGAAAATAATTACTTGATATCAGGAAATGACCAAAGTTGCCGATATGGTGCGATAATGATCGATTGAACTTACTTCTGGAGCATTTCAGTCATGGCCGCATACTCCTTGGGATTTCGTCTTGAGTCTAAGACGGTTACTAGTCCCTGCTCAAGCTTAATCTCTAGGAGAATAAAGTGGAAGCTGCGCACGCATGCATAACTCATCAATTACATTACTATAACCTCGAGTAATAAAGAAAATCGAATATGCAGAAGACAGTAACACTCACTTGAAGTTGTAAGGAAAGAGTATTTTATCTTTGTTTTGATTTTTAAGCAACGATTGTAGCAAGTTGGCCTCGGTTTCTTTCGCATTATATGTAACCGTCCATTCATCTATGAGATTTGTGTTAATGAACCCAATATCATAGATTTGTGCATGTCTGTATTCGACGATCTTCAATCTGCATAATATAGTGAGGATAATTATATATACATGCAATGAAAGAGCTGAGCTATATATAGAGACTTAATTACAGAAGTATAGTACTTACAGACAGTAGCAAGTGATGATTATTTTATCGAAGTCCTTTTGATTGAAAAACTGGAAGAACTCCTCAAATGGAACAGACAGCAGATCAATTCCAACGAGGTCGTGCTCCTCTTTATCGAGGTCCTTTGCTGAAATTCGTACCAAAAGGCGAATTATTCTATCAGGAACTCCGTTCCAAAACAACTTTGAAGAGCTTCGTAGCATCATACGCTTGTTACTTCCGACTAATGATGAAGCCATGGATTTGTTCAATACTTTGACAGACAACGTGACATATAGAAGAATATATATATAGATGAGATCAGAAAAAAATTGGATCAACTTTGACATGTGATCAAACTTTGACATATGATCAAATGTTGCATATGTCAAAATTCAAACTTTGACATATGATCAAACTTTGATATATGATCAAATGTTGCATATGTCAAAATTCAAACTTTGACATATGATCAAACTTTGATATATGCCCACCGCGATATAAAATAATACATAGACTTGTTTGGGTGAGAGGGGGTTGATCGACGTCCCCCCTCATGTCGAAGTGAATGAACAACTCTGAATTTTTTTACATGTACTCCTACAACATGAAAATTTCTAAGTGATTGCCAAACTGTTTGCTAAACTTTTATGCTTCATTTATATGAAGATCAATTGTCCAATATAACTATGTTCGCGATATGAGGCATTGGACATTATCTAGATCACATGCCTCAAAATCAAAGGAAAAACTCCTCTCACAACTATCTGCGGTGCCCAACAATATGAAATCATTCACAAATATTGATGTTGGACTCGACTAAATATGCACTCCATAGTCCAATCAAGTATATAAGTCCGCAAATACATACAAGTTACAAAAATTTCTATGCTCACAAAAATATAAGCCCGAGGGGAATTGAAGTTATCGGGGTTATGTTTATACAACAAATGGACATCTCATCTCATTTCATCTCATCTGAAAAAACATAGCACATCTAAAAAAAATACATACATACATGGAAAAAAATGCTATGAACAAAAAAACATCATATATGAACATTTTCTATATCCATCCATACATACATACATACATACATACATTGAAAAAAATGCTATGAACAAACACATCAGTAGTAATTATTTTTATATCAAAAAATTCTTTTATTAGTATTTTCAAACTCTAGAATGACCCTGTTGCACTAGAACTATTTCAAATAATTCTTTTCAAATGCCACAAATTTTTTGAGAAGTCCTCTGATGCCTATAGATCATTTTTATGCAAAAACCCACTTTGGTCATTTGAAACTTTTGAGCACAACTTCCATTTTTCAATTTTGGTCCAATCTTGGCATTGAACTACAACCCTATTTTTTCCTTACTAATTTTTTTTGAAAAAATTACACCAACTTCATGACAGTACCCACACTCCATTTCACCAAAAACCTTCTAATCCATAGTTCAAAATTTTCAAATTTTGTTCAAATGAAATTTGAACCAGATTCAAATTCCTTGCTGAAAACCTATTCTAAACCACTCCAAAAATTCTGAAATTTTGCCATCACCTTTGTCTTGCATCAGTACCACACCACAAAAAAATTCAGAACTTTCAAAAATGCCCAAAGCCATCTAGCATTTCATCAAACACCTTCTATGCATTTCATCAATAAATTTCAGAAAATTCAGAAGGGGGGGGGGGAGGGGGGGGGCAGCTGCTACTCTTCACTGTCCACTCCTTCTCCTCACCTTCACGGCGTTGCTGCTGCTCTTCAATGCGTCGGGGCCGGCGCGACCATGGAGAAGTGGCAGAGCAAGGCCGAGCTCGGGGGAGCACGCGGCGACGGGGAGCAGGGGACCATGGGAAAGGGGGGTGCTCACTGGGGGCGGGCGATGGTAGAGGCCGGCGACGAGACTACGGGCTCGGGGTGCACGCGGCGACGGGGACGAACGGCGCTCGGGGCGGCACGCGGCGACGGGGACGAGGACGGTGGGGAAGAGAGCGCAGGATCGAAGAACTGAATGGATTTTCACAAGTCTGCTTATATACACTAAGCATTGGTCCCGGGTTCGTGGAACCAACCGGGACCAATGCCACCTTTAGTCCCGGTTCGTACCACCAACCGGGACCAAAGGTCTCTTTTCAGCAGCCCAAAGGGCGGGAAACAGAGGCCTTTGGTCCCGGTTGGTGCCACCAACCGGGACTAAAGGGTGGCATTGGTCCCGGTTCATGCCACGAACCGGTACCAATGCACCCCTTTAGTCCCGGTTGCTGGCACCAACCGGGACCAAAGGCCTTGTGCTGCCCGCGGCCAAAAGTTTAGTCCCACCTCGCTAGTTGAGAGGGGCGCGGAGTGGTTTATAAACCCCACTGTCGCTGCCCTCTCGAGCTCCTCTCAGATGCAGGCTTACGGGCCTAACGTGACACTCCGCTGCCTGTGGGCCTACTGGGCCTTCTGCGGGCCTGAATCCTGGCCTGTGGTTGGGTTTCTAGTCATATTCAAGCCGTGGTGGCCCAGTAGGTGGCATTTTTTTTCTATTTTTTTCCAGTTTTTTTCTTTTTTTCTTTATTTATTTTATTTTGTTTCTACTTACAACAAAATACAAACTATTTTTCAGTGATTCTTTTTGCTTTTAGGTAATAAAAATTATAAACTTGCTGTTAGTGCCATTAGTTTTCCAATTTGAATAGTTTAAATTTGAATTCTTTGAAATTTATGTGAATCACTAGTTTGTGATTAACTTTACTATAAAAATAGATTTTGGAGTGATTCTTTTTCCTGCTATTTAATATTACTGTGTTTTATCATTATATTCAAAAACAGTTTTTGTTATTTTACTTTCTAACAAAAAAATCTTTATGATATTTTTTTTTGCTATTAAAGTTTTCTAGTTCATTCTTTTGTGTGTTCAAAATGAACCATTCAAAGCCACATCATCAATTTTCAACCCTTTCTGACTTCATCTGTTATTTTTTATGCATTTACTGATTTTTTTGAGCTAAATGACCCTAAAATTGAAAAGCACTACAATTGAACACTGAAGAGGTTGAAAATTGGCATGATATCATCATTTTACCCACATAGCATGTGCTAAAAAGTTGAGAGGGTTACCGCAAAAACTGGATGCACTTCGTGTACAAAATGCACAATCTCTTTCGAAGTATCAGGGTTTCGAACGAAAACTCATCTGTTACAAAGGGATTTCATTTTTTTGAACTTATTTGAACTCCAGACTTTTTGTGTGCTCAAAATGAACCATTCAAAGCCACATCATCAATTTTCAACCCTTTCTGACTTCATCTGTTATTTTTCATGCATTTACTAATTTTTTTTTGAGCTAAATGACCCTGAAATTGAAAAGCACTTCAAATGAACTCTGAAGAGGTTGAAAATTGGCAAGATATCATCATTTCACCCACATAGCATGTGCTAAAAAGTTGAGAGGGTTACGACAAAAACTGGATGCACTTCGTGTACAAAATGGACAATCTCTTTTTAAGTATCAGGGTTTCGGACGAAAACTCATCTGTTACAAAGGGATTTCATTTTTTTGAACTTATTTGAACTCCAGACCTTTTGTGTGCTCAAAATGAACCATTCGAAGCCACATCATCAATTTTTAACCCTTTCTGACTTCATCTGTTATTTTTCATGCATTTACTTTTTTTGAGCTAAATGACCCTGAAATTGAAAAGCACTTCAAATTAACTCTGAAGAGGTTGAAATTTGGCATGATATCATCATTTCACCCACATAGCATGTGCTAAAAAGTTGAGAGGGTTACGGCAAAAACTGGATGCACTTCGTGTACAAAATGGACAATCTCTTCGAAGTATTAGGGTTGGACGAAAACTCATCTGTTACAAAGGGATTTCATTTTTGTAACTTATTTGAACTCCAGAATTTTGTGTGCTCAAAATGAACCATTCGAAGCCACATCATCAATTTTCAACCTTTCTGACTTCATCTGTTATTTTCATGCATTACTGATTTTTTGAGCTAAATGACCCGTTAAATTGAAAAGCACTTCAAAGAACTCTGAAGAGGTTGAAAATTGGCATGATATCATCATTACCCACATAGCATATTCTAAAAAGTTGAGAGAGGGTACGGCAAAAAACTGGATGCACTTCATGTACAAAATGGACAATGTCTTTCAAAGTATCAGGGTTTCGGACGAAAAGTCATCTGTTACAAAGGGATTTCATTTTTTGAACTTATTTGAACTCCAGACTTTTTGTGTTCTAAAATGAACCATTCAAAGCAACATCATCAATTTTCAACCCTTTCTGACTTCATCTGTCTTCACTTTTTCTTCGCTTGTGTCCTTTGCTTATTGCGCCGTAAACATGGATATTCTTCATCGCTTAACAGGGGCTTGGCTTAGGCGCCTTGACTTTGAAGGGAGGAATTTCATGGAAACTTTTCATAATCTTCAGACATGTCTGTCTTACCCTCCACTCCCATGATGTCTCTTTCCCTGAAAAAAACTATGTGGCGCTTTGGCTCATCGTATGATGATTCGCTTCCTTATCTTTTCTTTTTCTCGGTTTGGTAGACATGTCCTTCACATAGAAAACCTATGCCACATCATTGGCTAGGACGAATGGTTCATCTGTGTACCCAAGATTGTTCAGATCCACTGTTGTCATTCCGTAATGTGGCTTACCTGTACCCCGCCTCCTGACAGATTGACCCATTTGCACTTAAACAAAGGGACCTAAAATCATGTCGTAGTCAAGTTCCCATATGTCCACTATGTAACCATAATATGTGTCCTTTCCCCTCTTGGTTGCTGCATCAAAGCGACACCTTGAACAAAGGACTAAACAATTCAGAAATTTTGCTGCTAAACAATATGGCCAAAACGATGTAAACAAGACATCAATTTCTTGCCATACCCCTCTAAGACAATTTCCATGTTCTAAACAATAATTTTGCATTTTTTTGCAGCTAAAATTTTCTTGCCATATCGTATCTAAAACAAATGGCCATGTGGTCTCATTTATAGATATCATTTTGCCATACACAACAAACAAAAATTTGCCATACACAGACAACCACGTTCATCTTACGTACAAAAGCACAGAAAAAAGGGGAGACAGGGGATGGTTAACTCAGCTGACCTCCATGGGAGAAGCGGTTGGTCACTGGCGAAACGGGATGGATGGCAGGACGACGGGCAACTCAGGACCGTCCGGGATCGTCCCCGGGCCGTACAGCGCCAGGCGGCAAGGAAGGCGTCGGCGTAGGCCTCGCCGGTGCGTGAGGTAAGCGCGCGCGAGAGTCCTCCGAGATCCTAGCAGAAGGGGAGTGGTGGGCCATCAACTGGCCGGACCCCCCTTCACCCGCGGTCCAGCTCGAGGCCTCGAGCTCGAGAGTAGCTTCTCCCCCGCCGCGGCTCAAGCCCGCTGCGCATGGGCGCTCCGCAGCAGCAGTCCCTTCACCGTCGCCGCCGGGCCTCTGCCCAGGAGAACTCGCCGTCGGGCATCCGCCAGGAAAACAACGTAGCCGCGGCCTCCGCTCAGGAAAACTCGCCATCGGGCTCCTCTTACCGCCGGGAATTGCAGGATCCAACCGCTCTCCCACGGCGGTACATGCCGGGAACGCCGGACGCCGCTCCCCTCCGCCCCGATTCCCTCCGCCCGCCACCGCCTGCCTCGCCGACGCATCCATGGGCTGCCCCAGTAGAACTCGCCGCCGGCAGGGACACCTCCTCCCGGCGAGAATCGCATGAGCCACCACGCGCTGCGCCGGTACACACGCCGGGAACGCTGGCGCCGCTCCGGTTCCCTTCCCTCGCTCCGATTCCCTCATGCACGAAAAAGCTAGTGCTGTGCCGATAGTGCTGTGTGAGTGGATAAGCGGGGCTGTGGTCCCTTCGTGCGGTCGCTATTGATTCAGCCCGAACGTTGTTAAAATATGACGTGGCAGCCCTGTATTTTGTGATTCGTGTTATAAAGATGGACGGTGATAGACGCGTTCCGCCGAGTAGTAAACGCCCAAACGTGTGGGCGTTATCATTTGGGGAAAAGTATATACAAAATAAAACCCTTATAATTGCAGTTATGCAAAATAATTAATAAGAAAAAAGATATACAATCAGTGTATTCTCTTATAAAATAATCAATGGTTTTATCGCTGATAAACCTGGATGTAATGTACATGTCACAACGTGATACTTGTGTATTTGAAATAAAACCATCAAATTTCAAGGTATGGCTTCAACGAACTAATCTTGAAGACCAAAACAAAATATATTTTTCAGTACCCAATACCTTTATAAAATTACGGAGCTGAAACTGCAGTAAAATACCTCTACAAACGCCTGTGGACCCAGTTCATATTGAGAAGGATATGGAAAAATACCAAGCTGTCTTTTTTAGTCCCGTGGTGGCACCGCGCACCGGCCCTCCCTGCGGTGGCTTGCGGTCTAGGAGGCAGAGCATGCAAGCCAACAACGCGAAAGGCAACTACTGATGCCGTACTGCTAGGTCATAAGGATCTCGGCCGGTGCTACGGTGCGGTCGGCATGGGCGGCCTGGTGATGTTCGTCCTCGCGGAACTCCCCCGATGTTGGAGTGTCTATGGATCTTTGGCTTGTGCTGCCTCACGCACTCGACATGGCCGTCCTGGTAGTTCTAGTCGTCGCAGATGGCCTCGGTACTGGAGTCCTAATCTCCCACGTTGCTTGTGGCCCCACCAGAAAATAATATTTTTTTGCAAAAACCAAGTTTGGAGCTACGGTTTTTTTTTGGGAAAAGGAGGATGTACCCCGGTCTCTGCATCTCGCGCTCGATGCTGCAGCTTTTATTAATTATTCACAAAGCCCTTATAAAGTAATATATTAGTAAGTTTAAGCCACCATCTTGGCAAACACCTGTCGCTACTCGTATCCCCCGTGATGAGGGGTGCCGAAGGGTCCGAGCCTAATACCAACAACAGACATATGCCCACAACACTAACACTAGTGCCGGATGCCCATCCAAGCCATAATACCTGGACTGGGATACACACCGGTCCGGTGCACTTTCAGTGGGCATCAATGCACATGCTGCAAGGGCCGTCACCTCCTTCATACATCGACATCCTCAGATCAGATACTGATGATCAACCTTGCAGGCCTCTTCTGCTATCGACGCCACCACGACACCAGACAGCAAGTCCTCCTGCGCGAGTCCATCGCCACTCATCGGATGTTGAGTTTACTGCGCCACATCGCCGAGATCCGCACCATCGATGTGTAGCATGGAGCACCGCTCCACCCAGTACCGACGCCCATTAGTGTCCTTATTTCCACGTAGCTTACCTTAGGCAAGAAAAAGAAACTTTTAATGTTACTATTATGAAGTTGAAGTTCAGGCAGTTAGTTGAGAGCCCACTAACCTTTATGTTACGTACATCGAACGGCTATGATTCCTTAATTTATGAAGGTCCACCAAATAAAATGGTTGGTATTTTTGATTAACGTGGGGTTTTCTAGCTAATATCTCTATCTTTCCTCCGTATTTGCTTTTAGTAGATAATACATTGATTTGAACAATCTTCAACAGAAAGGAGGGCAAGACTGTACTTGATATTCCAAAGTAAACTGACAGTAAAGCACGCTATGGTACAGACAAAGTTGGGTGATCAAGATCATCAGAACGTCACGAAAAGAATCAAAACATTTGGACTCCAAAGTACAGCAAGCAAAATAGATCATGCATCAATCTGGGCTTCAACACAGAAAAGATCTTGTGGCTGTAAGATTACTTTCAGTCTTCATTGCAGCCTCTCTTAGCTTCAGCATATCTGTATATAGGACTATAGGAGACAATAGCTTGAATGGGTCACCATGGATTCGGTAGTCAGGGTTGCATACTGTGAGTTGTGATGTAAAGCAATGGTGTATAAGATGGTATTCAGCAACTGTTTTGAGAGGATATTACTCAGGTTTGTTGTATTAATGTGAACTAATAGGCTACTATGGACATGTTTCTTTCTGGATTATTTGCTTTCTTCAGAATATGAACAATCTTCAAGAGAAAAAAGGCAAGACTGAACTTGATGTTCGAAAGTAACTGATAGTACCATGCTATGGCAAGACAAAGTTGGGTGATGAAGATGAAGATAATCAGATCGCCGTGAAAAGCGTCAAAATAGTTGGACTCCAAATTACAACAAAATAACAGGTAGCAACTCTTTTTTGCGGGGGAACAGTACAACTCAAAAGCCAGATAGTTCTCCAGGGACTCATATCTTCTGCTTTTGTATAGGTTTTTTTTTACAGGGACATACAAAAATACAGCCGTGAATTTTTATAACGACTAACCCTTCAGTTTTTATTCCAGGCACAATGTAAGAGTGGTCTACAGAATTACAGTGTTACCAGACCAAAAGAAGCGTCTATGCTGTACATACTGGTTACAAATGCTGTTGAAACATACTATCAGTCATGCAGATTACACACACAAAATATCAATGAACAGCAGTTGCAAATGCCACACTTTTTTCACCTTACATTTTTTCTGATGGTGTAGTAGTATTCCCGTCACCATCATAGTGATAGAGGATCACGATATTCAACTGGTGAAATAGCGAAACGGACATGCAAAATCATCAACTGCAGAGTTTTTGCTTCTCGGGGATCATTCAAGAAATTTATGAGAAAACGTAGCGCTAGATAACATGAGAATGCTCCGCTCAGCACATGTCCAGTTAAGGTATGAAACTGGGCAGAATCATATTCATAAATATCCACTGCACGCATGCATCCATCTTATTCAGTTTGACTGACTCGGCAACCATCACGGCGCAGTTACACACGAATTCCCGGTTGCCGTCTGGCAACAAAATTCCTCACAGGAGGTTGCCGATCCGGGATCCATGAATGAACACTAGTAGAAAAATGCCATTTGTCACGGTTCATAGGGCCCATTTGTCCCGGTTCGGGAACGGGACTAAAGGGTCGGGACTAAAGCCAACACCTTAGGCCCGGTTTTATACGAATCGGGACAGATGGGGCTCCACGTGGCCGCTGGCGCGAGCCCAGAGAGGAGGGCCTTTAGTCCCGGTTGGTAACACCAACCGGGATCAAAGATATCCACGTGTCAGCAGCTCAGGAGTGGGGTTTTGTTTTTTTTTTAGGGGGGGGAGGGTTTGGAGGTTTTGGGTGTTTTGTAGGGTTAATTTAGGGGTTCATATATTGTGTTAGCTAGCTAATAGCTAGAGGAAGTGTTCCTCTTTTATCTCCGTGCTTGGTCGACGCTACGTTACTTACGTATAGAGAGGACTCGACGCGCTAGCTAGTAAGCAAATGAAGGAAACCATTAGTACACAAGTCGTCATAAACATATACAGAGGAAGTGATCGACCTCCTCCTTCTCCAAGAGATTGGTCGAGCAACAAGTTTTCGTATATCTATCCGACGCTACTAGCTACATATATACAATTAAAGATCTCTTACAATCCCTAACATTTGAGTCAAGTTCCACATGGTATTCTCCGGCTGGATTGATGACGTGGTCAAGAAAGAATCCCGCCAATTCCCTTTGAATTGCTTTTATTCGATCTTGTGGTAGGAGTTCATCCCGCATCTGCCAAATCTAATTTGAAGAGGGGGTCAATACAATATATGAATGAAACTCAACAAAAATGATGGTAATAAAAAATAAATTGTGAATATTATTGCTTACGCACTTCATATTGTTTTTCAGAGTAGCCCCGCTTAGAGGTCTCGCGTTTGTAGATGTACTCGCAAACGTATACCACAAAAATTATTCCCGCCTTCCTGCCACAACCACTTTACGAGAAATAAAGGTAATACAACTGATAATCAAGCATTATAAAGGTATTGATGAAACTAGCTAGAATCAATGGGAGATGCGCGGAACTAGCTAGTAGTACTTACTTTCGGGTGTGTAAATCGCAGCTCCCCGGCAGTCCCGGAGCTTCTGTGGTGAACACTTTCCAAACCGCGAGACAAAGAAAATAATTACTTGATATCAGGAAATGACCAAAGTTGCCGATATGGTGCGATAATGATCGATTGAACTTACTTCTGGAGCATTTCAGTCATGGCCGCATACTCCTTGGGATTTCGTCTGAGTCTAAGACGGTTACTAGTCCCTGTCAAGCTTATCTCTAGGAGAATAAAGTGAGCTGCGCACGCATGCATAACTCATCAATTACATTACTATAACCTCGAGTAATAAAGAAAATCGAATATGCAGAAGAACAGTAACACTCACTTGAAGTTGTAAGGAAAGAGTATTATCTTGTTTTGATTTTAAGCAACGATGTAGCAAGTTGGCCTCGGTTTCTTCGCATTATATGTAACGTCCATTATCTATGAGATTTGTGTTAATGAACCCAATATCATAGATTTGTGCATGTCTGTATTCGACGATCTTCATCTGCATAATATAGTGAGGATAATTATATATACATGCAATGAAAGAGCTGAGCTATATATAGAGACTTAATTACAGAAGTATAGTATATACAGACAGTAGCAAGTGATGATTATTTTATCGAAGTCTTTTGATTGAAAAACTGGAAGAACTCCTCAAATGAACAGACAGCAGATCAATTCCAACGAGGGCGTGCTCCTCTTATCGAGGTCCTTTGCTGAAATTCGTACCAAAAGGCGAATTATTCTATCAGGAACTCCGTTCCAAACAACTTTGAAGAGCTTCGTAGCATCATACGTTGTTACTCCGACTAATGATGAAGCCATGGATTTGTTCAATACTTTGACCGACAACGTGACATATAGAAGAATATATATATGAGATCAGAAAAAAATTGGATCAACTTTGACATGTGATCAAACTTTGACATATGATCAAATGTTGCATATGTCAAAATTCAAACTTTGACATATGATCAAAATTGATATATGATCAAATGTTGCATATGTCAAAATTCAAACTTTGACATATGATCAAACTTTGATATATGCCCACCGCGATATAAAATAATACATAGACTTGGGTGAGAGGGGGTTGATGACGTCCCCCCTCATGTCGAAGTGAAGAACAACTCTGAATTTTTTTACATGTACTCCTAAAACACAAAATTCTAAGTGATTGCCAAACTGTTTGCTAAACTTTTATGCTTCATTTATATGAAGATCATTGTCCAATAACTAGTTCGGATATGAGGCATTGGACTATCTAGATCACATGCCTCAAAATCAAAGGAAAAACTCCTTCACAACTACTGCGGTGCCCAACAATATGAAATATTCACAAATATTGATGTTGGACTCGACTAAATATGCATCCATAGTCCAATCAAGTATATAGTCCGCAAAAACATACAAGTTACAAAAATTTCTATGCTCACAAAAATATAAGCCCGAGGGGAATTGAAGTTATCGGGGGTTATGTTATACAACAAATGGACATCTCATCTCATTTCATTCATCTGAAAAAACATAGCACATCTAAAAAAAATACATACATACATGGAAAAAAATGCTATGAACAAAAAAACATCATATATGAACATTTTCTATATCCATCCATACATACATACAACATACATACATTGAAAAAAATGCTATGAACAAACACATCAGTAGTAATTATTTTTATATCAAAAAATTCTTTATTAGTATTTTCAAACTCTAGAATGACCCTGTTGCACTAGAACTATTTCAAATAATTCTTTTCAAATGCCACAAATTTTTTGAGAAGTCCTCTGATGCTAAGATCATTTTTATGCAAAAACCCACTTTGGTCATTTGAAACTTTGAGCACAACTTCCATTTTTCAATTTTGGTCCAATCTTGGCATTGAACTACAACCCTATTTTTCCTTACTATTTTTTGAAAAAATTACACCAACTTCATGACAGTACCCACACTCCATTTCACCAAAAAACTTCTAATCCATAGTTCAAAATTTTCAAATTTGTGCTAAATGAAATTTGAACCAGATTCAAATTCCTTGCTGAAAACCTATTCTAAACCACTTCAAAAATTCTGAAATTTTGCCATCACCTTTGTCTGCATCAGTACACACCACAAAAAAATTCAGAACTTTCAAAAATGCCCAAAGCCATCTAGCATTTCATCAAACACCTTCTTGCATTTCATCAAATTTCAGAAAATCAGAAGGGGGGGGGGAGGGGGGGGGGGAGCAGTGCTTCTTCACTGTCCCATCCTTTCCCTCACCTTCACGGCGTTGCTGCTGCTCTTCAATGGTCGGGGCCGGCGGCGACCATGGAGAAGTGGCAGAGCAAGGCGAGCTCGGGGGAGCACGCGGCGACGGGGAGCAGGGGACCGGGAAAGGGGGGTGCTCACTGGGGGGGGCGATGTAGAGGCCGGCGAAGAGGACTACGGGCTCGGGGTGGCACGCGGGGACGGGGGACGAGGACGGGGCTCGGGGCGGCACGCGGCGAGCGGGGACGAGGACGGTGGGGAAGAGAGCGCAGGATCGAAGAACTGAATGGAAATTTTCACAAGTGCTGCTTATATACACTAAGCATTGGTCCCGGTTCGTGGAACCAACCGGGACCAATGCCACCTTTAGTCCCGGTTCGTACCACCAACGGGACCAAAGGTCTCTTTTCAGCAGCCCAAAGGGCGGGAAACAGAGGCCTTTGGTCCCGGTTGGTGCCACCAACCGGGACTAAGGGTGGCATTGGTCCGGTTCATGCCACGAACCGGTCAATGCACCCCTTTAGTCGGTTGCTGGCAACAACCGGGACCAAAGGCCTTGTGCTGCCGCGGCCAAAAGTTTAGTCCCACCTCGCTAGTTGAGAGGGGCGCGGAGTGGTTATAAACCCACTGTCGCTGCCCTCTCGAGCTCCTCTCAGATGCAGGTTACGGGGCCTAACGTGACACTCCGCTGCGCTGTGGGCCTACTGGGCCTTCTGCGGGCCTGAATCCTGGCCTGTGTTGGGTTTCTTTCTGTCATATTCAAGCCGTGGTGGGCCCAGTAGGTGGCATTTTTTTTCTATTTTTTTCCAGTTTTTTTCTTTTTTTCTTTTATTTATTTTATTTTGTTTACTTACAAAAAATACAAACTATTTTTCAGTGACTTTTTGTTTAGGTAATAAAATTATAAACTTGCTTGTGTGCCATTAGTTTTCCAATTTGAATAGTTTTAAATTTGAATTCTTGAAATTTAGGATATCACTAGTTTGTGATTAATTTACTATAAAAATAGTTTGGAGTGATTCTTTTCTACGTTTATTCTTTTTACTTTTTTTGTTAATTTCTTTTCTTTTTTTTCTTTTTGTTACTACATTTTCTCTTTTTCTTTTTGTTTCTCTCTTTTTTTCTTCCTTCACTTCATCTTTTTTATTCTTTTATTTTTTTTTTTGATGTTTTTTTATTCTTTGTCTTATTTCTCGATTTAATATTACGTGTTAGAATAATTCAAAAAAACATTTATGACTTTCTCAACAAAACATCTTTAGATATTTTTTTTTTGCTATTGAAATCTAGCATTTTGTGTGTCAAAATGAACCATTCAAAGCCACATCATCAATTTTCACCTTTCTGACTTCATCTGTTATTTTTATGCATTTACATTTTTTGAGCTAAATGACCCTAAATTGAAAAGCACTACAATTGAACACTGAAGAGGTTGAAAATTGGCAAGATATCATCATTTTACCCACATAGCATGTGCTTAAAAGTTGAGAGGGTTACCGCAAAAACTGGATGCACTTCGTGTACAAAATGACAATCTCTTTCGAAGTATCAGGGTTCGACGAAAACTCATCTGTTACAAGGGATTTCATTTTTTGAACTTATTTGAACTCCAGACTTTTGTGTGCTCAAAATGAACCATTCAAAGCCCACATCATCATTTTCAAACCTTTCTGACTTCATCTGTTATTTTATCATGCATTACTAATTTTTTTTGAGCTAAATGACCCTGAAATTGAAAAGCACTTCAATAACTTGAAGAGGTTGAAAATGGCAAGATATCATCATTTCACCCACATAGCATGTGTAAAAAGTTGAGAGGGTTACGCAAAAAAGGATGCACTTCGTGTACAAATGGACAATCTCTTTTTAAGTATAGGGTTTTGGACGAAAACTCATCTTACAAGGGATTTCATTTTTTGAACTTATTTGAACCCAGACTTTTGTGTGCTCAAAAAACCATTCGAAGCCACATCATCAATTTTAACCCTTCTGACTTCATCTGTATTTTTCATGCATTTACTTTTTTTTGAGTAAATGACCCGTGAAATTGAAGCACTTCAAAAACTCTGAAGAGGTTGAAATTGGCATGATATCATCATTTCACCCCCATAGCAATGCTAAAAAGTTGAGAGGGTTACGGCAAAAACTGGATGCACTTCGT